>CAUYRH010138562.1:0-17358 GCA_963574655.1 Perodicticus potto
GAGTGTACTGTGACGAGGTGAAATGTGCCCGAGTGAATGTGACAATGGAGTGAATGTGACCAAGTGAAATGTGACCGAGTGAATGTGACCGAGTGAAATGTGACAATGGAGTGAATGTGACTGAGTGAATGTGACGGAGTGAAATGTGACGGAGTGAAATGTGACCGAGTGAAATGTGACTGAGTGAATGTGACGGAGTGAAATGTGACAATGGAGTGAATGTGACGGAGTGAATGTGACAGAGTGAAATGTGACGGAGTGAAATGTGACCGAGTGAATGTGACGGAGTGAATGTGACGGAGTGAAATGTGACGGAGTGAATGTGACGGAGTGAAATGTGACAATGGAGTGAATGTGACGGAGTGAATGTGACAGAGTGAAACGTGACGAGGTGAAATGTGCCCGAGTGAATGTGACAATGGAGTGAATGTGACCAAGTGAAATGTGACCGAGTGAATGTGACCGAGTGAAATGTGACAATGGAGTGAATGTGACAGAGTGAATGTGCTCTGGGGGTTTTCTCCTTTCTGCTGCTACTGAAAGTCGCGCTCCTCATTTTTGCCCAGTTTCTTTTCACAGCTGATCATAGTTACATGATTGTCAGTAACCTACTGCTTCCTAAATGGAGGCAGTTAGAATAAAAACCCCAAAGCAGATGTGAATTGGAAAACACTTATCTGGCCACATGTGAGTGGTCAAAATGTGTCTGTGCCAAGGAAGCCAGAAGCCAGGCAGAGAGAGTATTCCTTTATTCCTCCCGAAGCTGGAGGTCTATGGAAGGGGGTTTCCTGGTGAGGCTTCCTGCAAGGGTGAGCTAAGGGCAGAGAACTAGGAGGGTGCTTGGCCGGCATCCATTCCCGGACAACCTAGGCCTCTGGCACCTAGTTGGCCGTTGGTAGGGTCGGGGAAGGATGGGATGGAGCAAGGGATTCATCACTTCTAACTTTCTCCCATATCATACATCACTGACTAGTTATATTTTAAAGTACCTTGGGAGTTCAAGGCAGTGGAATCACTTGAACCCAGGAGTTTAGGTTGCTGTGAGCGAGGCTAGGCCATGACACTCTACTCTAGCCTGGGTAACAGAGTGAGACATTATCTCAAAAAAAAGTATCTTACTCATTTATATCACAAGTCATCACTGAGTGTGTAATTTGTGTGTGTCAGGTCCTGTGCTAGACCCTGAGATGGGCTGCAAAGCGGCATGGCCTTGCGTGCAGGGTGCCCACAACCCACTGCATTCATATTCCATTCGGGCACAGAAGGTGTCTGGTGAGTTCTGCAGAACGTGGCCACTGGAGCTCCTATTTATAGCATTGTTGCTGGTATAATTAGTATGTGAGCAATTATTCATTAGTGCTGGTCTTCCCTTGTAGAAGGAACATCCCACAGGGACAAGGATCCCAATTCCACTGTAACCGCTGGTACCACACCTAGCCCGTGAGTGATGCTCAGCAAGCTTTTGAGAAGAAGGAAAGTGGGGGGAGGTAGGATGAAATAGAAATGAAAGAGAAAGAAAAACCGAGAAAAGAGAGAGAGAGAGAAAGAGAGGAAGAGAAGGGAAGAGAAAGAGAGAGACAGAGAGAGGAGAGAGGAGGGCGCAGGGGGAGAAGGGTAGATTAGTGCCCTGGAATTAGGGTGACTAACACTGTGAATAAACTCCGGGAGCACGCAGGGAAGCTGGATGTTGAGAAAGTAAGGAAGTGGCTGCTGACACCTGTTATACGGGGACAGGGCTCTGCACTGGGGACTCTGCAGCAGAGCATCTGGGAGCTGCTGTGCCGAGCCTGGGCACCCATCGTTCTGCTGGCTGGGCGTGGCCATGACTAGGGAGCACTGGCCTGTGGCCAGCACTGAGCCAAGTGGGGCTGAGACCTCACCCTGGACTCAGACAACTTGATTTGCCTGCAGCCGAGTTGCTGCCGAGAATCCCAGGTTTCTCTCCAGAGGGGCCGTGCTGTGGACCACCTGACAATACCTGCTGGGGAGGCGGCCCCGGGACTCCTGAGACCTCAGCTCTCTATCCTCACCAACTGTGGCTCTACTTTACCCTCCTCACCCCGTTGGAGCAATAAGAACACCACAACTTTACCAATTCTCACTATTTCTTAGATGCTTTCTATCTCAAATTGGACTTTGGTCTTACCTCTACAAGCCACATCCTCCACTGGGGTACTATTTGCTCTGGGCAGTGTAATGTCAGCAAATGTGACATAAGGAGACACCGTCAAAGTTTGTACCATTTAGTTTGATCTCCTGAAAAAAGCATGTGGGGTTGGCCGTGAGAATAATACGCCCTGAACAGCAGCTGGGCCAAGGAGGGCGAGAGTGACGTGGTGGCAAGTTTGATCCCCATCTGAACAAGCCTCTGACAGCAAAGCCACCTGTGGGCACCCATCCTAGATTAATGCACATCAGCCTGCAACACACTGGCATGGAAATAAATATCCTCATGTAAGTCAAAAAATAAATAAAAATGAATAAAAACTACATTTCCAAACACAGATTGTGATAGATGGTCAGAAAGTCACAAGATGCGCACATAGAGAGAATGTCACAAAATACAGATGGTGCCAATGCAGGGACCAGACGTGCCAGGCCTGTGGGGACTGCTTTGACTGCAGGATTTCATCCGATCTTTGCCACAGTCCTTCAGGGCAGGTATTACTAGTATTTCCCCGTGGACAGCGAAGGAAACCGTAGGCTCAGTTGCCTCTGTGTGGTCTGTCAACCACAGACAGTGGGAGCTCCATGGGCAGGGCTGACCCTGGAATGCCAGGCCAGGCAGGCAGCCCCGAGGCCTGTAAGCTGCAGCTTCAGACATAAACCTGGGACTGCAATTTCTACCGTCATAGTTAAATCAATTTTCAGAGCTTCCTTTTTTATTTTTGACAAGTTATTCTTATTTTTAATTTACTATAATGACAAAGTTTTATTTAATTAGATAAAAAAGGTGAACTTAAACAAATGTTTACAGGTGGCGCCTGTGGCTCAGTGAGAAGGGTGCCGGCCCCATATACAGAGGGTGGTGGGTTCGAACCCAGCTCTGGCCAAACTGCAACAAAAAAATAGCCGGGCATTGTGGTGGGCTCCTGTGGTCCCAGCTACTCGGGAGGCTGAGGCAAGGGAATCACCTAAGCCCAGGAGTTGGAGGTTGCTGTGAGCTGTGACGCCACAGCACTCTACCAAGTGTGGCAAAGTGAGACTCTGTCTCTAAGGAAAAAAAAAAAAAGAAGCTCAGAAGGTAACAGTGCAGCAGATGAGATGTGTGATACGGAGAGTGAGGGTGGAGGACGCAGGTGACCCTGAAGGCTGATGTGATCTTCGCCCTGGGACTCTGTGCTGCTGGCAGTCTGCCCACCCTCATGGGGCACGCTGGGCCCGTCACATATAGGTCTGTCTGGTCTCTGGGTCAGGGCGTTCCACCTGGTCAGGACAAACACCAGGAATTAGGTGAAAGGTGATCTGGCAAAGGTCAGGAAAGGAAGCGTCTTCCGCTGCAGTTGGCAGAGAACGCAGACGTGCCCGCTGGGAAGGGACACTGTCCTCAGGACAGGGCCTGGAGCCGGTCAGGAGAGGCAGCTGGATCCCAACACACAGAAAGAGGGGTCCGCAGGGAAGAAGCTATGTTTGCCAGGAGGCTGCAGCCATGGAGAGTCCCTGCTATCACAGGGAAAGAGGGCTCCTTCAGTCTCGTGTGCCTATGCCTCTGAACCGTGTACCTGTGACTCTGAACTTCACACTTTCTGTGGGCACGAGACCTCAGATTCTAGGCACTCATTAAATTTGTTCTGAATTCCCCACCGCCCCTGGAAGAGAATGTCCTATAGAAAGGACCACAGTCAAGGTTGATTAGCACTAGCTCTGTTCCTCCCCTACCAAAACCCAGAGTTAAGCAATCTGCTTCCCAGTGACTGCTGGAAGTTTCTTTTGCATGACCTGGTTCTCGCAGCACCACTGCCTGAGTGAATGGACAATTATGTCTCAGACCTGCAAGGCTTGTACCAGTTCTTGGAAGAGAAATCACAGACCTCCCTCTTGAAGTGTCACGACCACCTTTCTCGGCTCCTCTCCCCACCCCCAGGAGCTGACCGGGTGGAAAACTCCTGTGTGCAGACCGCACAGAAGCAGCAGCGCTCTTGTGCTGAGGACTGTTAAGCCGTAATAATTATCAACAGGCCAGCGGTGCCAGCAGCTCGATGACCATTTCCGAGCTGCGTGCCTGTGTTGGTGCTCAGGGTAAGGAAGTGCTAAGGGCTGAGAACGATGTGTGAGCGGGTAATTCCTGCTGCTGCCATGAACGGTGTCATGTGTAAGGTTTAGTCACACCAATTGGAGTGTAGACTTCTGCTCTGCCACTCAGCTGTGGCAATTCACACCATAGAGCTACTTTCCCTCTCCAAGCCTAGTTCTCATCTGGACCTGTGGTGCTGAGTCCCGAAGAGAGCAGGGACCCCTTCGGGCGACTGTGGGAGCACCACCTGGCAAGCCTGATGTGGGAGCCGGCATCTCACTCAGCCTGAGGGGGACCGGTCCGAGGGGCGGGCAGGGACCCTGGCCAGGGGGGTGTGGGTCTGTTCTCTGCGCTCAGGGTCTGTGTGGCTGGCTGCTCTCCTCTCGCCATCTTGCCCCTGAGAGGCAGTCCCTGTCCCTCCCTGCGCCCCACCAACCTCGTGTCAGCCGCTCACTAATGCCTTTACGTGCTCAGGTCACAAGGCGGTGGTTGTTGTGTTTATAATCTCCCCCCATCTGCTGACGGAAGATGTGCCAGGGGACCATTTCCTGACACAGTTAGCTGGACTTCACTAAAGGAGGAGAAAGGTGACAAGCAGAGACCCCCCACGGACAACGTCAGGCATGAAAACTCCCCAGAGCAAACATCAACACTTCCCCTTACGGTTTTGTTTTACAATTACAAATTTGATCCTATAAACTTATCTTAACTCTTTTAAGGATGTCTTAAAAGAGGATTATCTTAAGGGTTATCTTAACTCTTTTAAGGATGTTATTTTTCTTAAATAAAGAAACAAAAATTCATCATAAGGCCTTACGTGGTCTGCACCCTCCCCCCACCTCACCCCTGTCCCAGCTGCCTCCAGCTTCAGGGACACTGGCTGTGGGTGCCACAGCCACGCCAGCCTGTTTCGGGGTCCCAGCCAGTGCTGTGCAGCTCTCCCCCTTCTCCTGCCCCCTTCCTAGGTAACTCCCACTCACCCTTCGGCTCTATGTGAGGGTTAGGAAGAGTCTCTAGAACAGGACCTTTTATGATCTCTTGTCTCCTTCAGCCCCTGTATTTCACAGGACATGTGCCAGCTTCTCTGTGTCCCCCACAGGCCTGCGGTTCCTGGAACGTTCAGGCATTCAGTAAATGTCATTGAATGAATAAATCAATGATAGTTTTGCTGTCAAATGCAACTAAGTTAGGGCCCGTCTTAGAAGCCACACCAATACCGTAAGGCAAAAATAATGCAATTTTATTCTGTTTTCTTTAGTCAAAAACACAAAATTCACCAAATTTGACTCTGTTCTATGCCTAAAGGAAATAACAACACATTTTTAAAACTGTTATTATATAGGCCACATTCATTAACCATAATGCAATAAATTTAGAAATTAACAAACAAGGAGCCAAAAAAATCCGTACTCCTGAAATGTAAAAACATACTTCTAAAGACCGCTGGTTTAAAGAGGAAGTAAATGGTCTGGAGCTGAACCACAATGAAAGCAGCACACATCAAAACCAGCAGATATGGCCAAAATGATTTCCAGAAAAAAATGTAGCCTTGCATTTATTTATTAGGCTATAAAATTAATGAAAAGAAAAAAAATAAAGACAAGTCAGTAGTAAGAGATGAATTAATATAACAGCAGAAATTAGTGAAATAGGGGAGAAACTCAGCAAAATTGATCAATAATACTACAGACTTGCTTTTTTAAGGTACAAATTATTTGGCTAGACTATTTAATGAAAAAAGAGAAAATGATTAGTAGGCACTATCAGGCATGAAATGGGATATGTACAAATATGAAGAATAATTTTTAAAAGGAACATTGTGCACAACTTTATACCATTGAGTGAATCTGAGGCCCAGATGAAAAGGACAATTTTCTTTCTTTTTTTTGTAGAGACAGAGTCTCACTTTATCGCCCTCGGTAGAGTGCCGTGGCGTCACACAGCTCACCGCAACCTCCAACTCCTGGGCTTAGGCGATTCTCTTGCCTCAGCCTCCCGAGCAGCTGGGACTACAGGCGGCGCCACAATGCCCGGCTATCTTTTTGTTGCAGTTTGGCCGGGGTTGGGTTTGAACCGGCCACCCTCGGTATGTGGGGCCAGCACCCTACCCACTGAGTCACAGGCGCCACCCAAAAGGATAACTTTCTAAAAATATATAAATAACTAAAATTTGTCTAAGAAGGAGAAAACAGTAATAAACTAATAACCATTAAAGAAATCAAACTGTTAATTAAAAATGTACCTCTTTCCAGCTCCAGCAAAGGGCATCAGGATCAAAAGGCTTATAGGAAAGTTCTCTGGGAATACAGAACAAGTTACATGTCTGTGACCTCAGGGCATGGAAAGATGCTTAAGTCACTAAAAAAAAAAATAGGTCGACAAATTTGACACATCGGAACTAAAAACTCACCTATGAAAAAAGATAGCATTAACAAAAGGAGACCTTGTGGTCTGGGTGAGAAAATGTTTGCCTTTCTCCATTTGTATACATGCACACACATGCATATGAGGTCTGACAACTAAGTTCACGAACTCATCCTACAGGAGGTGTTACATAACTCGTTGTGAATATCACTACAGTCACCAGGTGGGCAGAACATACCCTTATAACCAGATATCTTCACCAGGGGGAAACCAGGCAAGGGAAAGTCTGTCTGAGAGTTAGAGCATTTTCCCCAGGAGACAGGGGACACCAGCTAAAAAGAGCTGTTTGCAGGAACGCTAAATCAGAATTCTTGAGCAAAATTTTCCTATCACTCTCCAGTACATGCGATTTGGTGTGGAAGACCCAGGTCATCATAGAGATGGCATTTTTTGTTTGAATATCTGAGTTACGGAGAGAGTGCATTTTGTTACCTTGTTACCTCAGTTTTTTATTTTTCTTTCACATAAGTACATAATGCAATCTCAAACTTCAGAAAGAAGACATTAAGATTCCCCAAGATCCAAAATGCTAATTTACAAATGTGGAAAGGGCTCAGGTATGAAAAGTGGCCCCCAAAGATGGTAATTCCCTTTCAGCCCAAGGACCACTCCTCAGCCAAGCAAGGTGGCTCACACTTCAGTCCTTGTGTTTCGAGAGGCTGAGGTGGGAAATGGGCCTCAGCAACGGAGCAAACACCTATTTCTGCAGATGAAAAAATCCAGCCTGACATGGTGGCACGTGCCCATAGTCCCAGCGACTTGGGACGCTGAGGCAGGAGAAGTTCCAGGTTATAGTGACCTATGATTGGGTCGCTGGACTCTAGCCTGGGTGACAGAACAAGACCTTGTCTCTTAACTAAACAAAAAGTGACCCCTGAAGAAGGGAGGGGGCCCAGGTGCGACGATGGAAAGGGAATTCCTGGGCATCCCTCACTCCGCCTGGTGATTACACTGGACTGATCTTACTGAATAAAGACAGAGAAGGGAGTTTCCAAATGAACCTGAAAATGCCCAGCCTGGCTGGAATAAAGTAGAGATAATGACACATTAGTCGTGAGCGGGAACGTGGTTGACGCACATCTCACGCGCGTCACCGCGGCTCATCTTCACTGGGATCCTAGAAAGACGCTGCTTTATTGTGTCCCTCTTCACAGATGGGGAAACCGAGGCTTAGAGACGGGGCGTCTGCAGCTTGACCACCAATCCCTCTCGTTCCAGTGTGCAGACCCTTCCTCTACCCAGACGCTGGAGTCTCTGCTCCCTCCAGCAGAACAGGTGGGAATTGATGCCGCACCCATCTGGCTTACACCTTAACTGGCAGTTCCCATTTCTGCGGTCTTGAAAGCCATTTACCATGTACCATGTCTGACTCACCTGTGGACAGAGAAGCCCAGATGGAGAAAGGCCACATGCAGAGAGGGGCTCAGTTTTTATGGGAGACTTAGAAGAAAGAGGGAAAGACCCAGCCAGGCCCCGAGACTCCAGCTCCCCAGACACGGGATGCCAGATGCGCGGGTCAGGACCTTTAGGTCACTCACGCCCTCGCCAAGCCTGCTGATGCTGCCACCACGGGAGTCACCCCAGCCAGCACACCTGGACACAAGACAGACCCACCCAACAGACCCACAGAATTCTAATCAATAATAAAATGTTTATTGTTTCAGGCCACTGTGTTTGGAGTGTTTTGTTATATAGCAATAAATACTGGAAATAAAAGGTTGGAAGTTTACAAGTGGCTGAGCCAGGACTTGAGGCCAGGTCTTCCTGACTTTATTGCCCATGCCCTTAGCAGGTGCACAGCCAAAGACTATAAATCACTAAAGATACAGATTTATTAGCAGAGCTCCATTAAATGACAACATATGAGAACTGAGCAGAGAACCAGGAGGAGAAAGAGAAACACATCAAGAGTGGACACGACCTCGACAGAGTGTGGGAAAAAGCAACAACTCTTATTCACGTTTTCATCGAGTACCTAAAATGCTTGAGGCAACTTTCTAGGTGCTCTAAGGCAGTCAGAGGTGAATGCAACAGAGTACTTGATCTCAAGAAAACAGCGATCTAATTAGGGAGAAGAAAAATGAGTAAAAAGGACACCATACAATGTAAAACAGCGCAGCCACTATGAAAACTAGTTTAGCAGTTCCTCAAAAATTTAAAAATAGAATTATCACACAGTACAGCAATTCTACTTTGAACAAAAGAATTGCTCAAACAGATGTTTATACACCGTGTGCACAGAGGCACTACTCACAGTGAACCCAGAAGGTGCAAGCAGCCCAAATATCTGTGGGCAGGTGCATGGGTAAGAAAATGTGGTGTCACATGTGGTGGAACATTATCACTCTTTAAAAGAAATAAAAGACTGTCACATGGTAAAATATGGATGAGCCTTGAGGACATTATCCCGAGGGAAATACACCCACCACAAAAGGACAAATATTGTCTGACTCCACTTGTCTGAGGCACCCAGAGAAGTCAAGTTCACAGAGACACAAAGCAGAGTGGTGGCTGCAGGGGCCGGGAGGGGGCTGGCGAGTTACTGTCAAGGGCACAGACTTTCAGCCTGGGCAGGGAGAAGTTGTGGAGGTGCACGGTGGTGACAGTTACACAACTTGAGTGTCCTTAATGCCACTTCACTGTGTACTCAAACGTGTATATATTGTACCACAATAAAAAATGAACTCTTAATTTTAAAAAAATAGTGCTATACAAGGTACAGATTTGCGAGGGGAATAAGTAAAGCCAGGCATGGAACAGCGGTGAGGGCTCCTCATGGCCGGGTACGAGGCTGGCTGGGTGGCAGGTGCACTGCCCCAGGGATACCAGCAAGGAAGCTCGTGGGCTAATTGCCCACACGGTATGTCACCGACAGTCACAAACAGGTCAAAAGTTCTAGATGAATTTGTCGAGAGGGCCAAATCCAGAATGAATATTTAAGGATATAGAGAGATGAGGGGCAAGGAAGACTGAGGGTTTTTTTTTTTTAACACTTAAAAATTAATTCCATAGAGGATAATAATTCACTTGCACCGATATTTTCTTAAAAGCTTATTTCTTCTTATTTCAGAAATAGCAAATAATTAAACATTTTAAAACTATGGAATATAAAACAAAAAAGCCATGCACAGTCTCGCTAATCGTTGCTAATACTTCAGTCTTCATTGTATATGTAAATAGATATTTCTCCACACTGAAATCAGATACAACGTGTACTTTTATATGTTGATTTTTTAATCTTACCGTATAAGAGAAACATTTCTTACATCACTAAATAGTCTTTAAAACTTGATTGGTGATGATTTGAGATGTATGAGCAGGCACCCAAATTTATTTCACCAAATTACCCTTTTCTTTTTTACTCTTTTAAATACTACAATGGTTTCCAGTATACTCCAAATAGACCTTTGACTGTATCTGTGATAATTTCCTTAGAATGGATTCCCAGAATTACACCAAATGTTTTACTGCCACCGTCACAGACAAAACATAGGTCCAGAGAGACCTTGGTTCTGAACCAGAATGGCAAGTACACTATTTATAGTAAGATGTTTCTTTGGTTTATGCTTTAAAAAATTATCTGTGCTCCTCTTCACCTCTGATAGCTCAGATAAATAATATATAACTTATTTACAGGTCAGCCAAATGAGAAATGTGTGTGCTGTTCAGACCAACAAATTAGCGTGTGTTGTCTTTCTCGGCACCTCCCACCTCCTGACACACAGCAGGGACAGATAAATGTGCGGTCAATGAAAGTGACTGAGTGAAATCCATCAAAACTCAGGTACTTTCAGCTTGAACGTGGGGACCTAAAATTGAAAACGTGGAATTACAGCACTCTCACTGCAGAGGGTGTGCACAGGCCGGCTGGTTTCTGGGCTCTGTGAAGAGCCGCGGGAAGCGCCGTAATTATTGCAATCTGGGGGTCAGTCTCCGTGGGGTTGCAGCAGATCTTTGGGTACCAGGTCTAACAAAGCACCTGCTCACAGGGCCCAGGAGTGGAGCAGCATGGGCGGCCGCCTCTTCTGGGCTTCCCTCCATTGGTGTTCAGACTGCCTACGTCGCCCTGTCTCCTTTGTGTCCCGAGAGCCCTGGGGATAGCGAGAAATCAGCCCGATGTGTAACACCACCCTTTTTAGGAAAAGAGAACTTTCAGAATGGGAACATTCGATGAGCTAACTGGAGAGCTTAGAAAAGACTCCCAGAAAAATAGGAAACATAAGGTTCATCCTTGCTTCTCTCCGTCAAAGGGAGCTCCCTCTGCTAGAAGAACAGCACCCTGTCACTGGGAGCCGAGTGTATCTTAACCCTGCACCTGTTCCCTGGGCGCAGAAGCACCTGCCTCACGAGCCCGACCCCCGGGGGCTGATGTCAGTGAGTCCTCTTGCTCCTCGGGTGAGGTTGTGGACAACATGCCCCTTGTCGATGTTCGCTTGAGACAGCTAAGTTATTCCACAGTCGGTCATCACCAAGCCTGAGCATGTCTTTTCCTTTAGTCGAGCCTCCTTACCACGGTCCCTGGGAGCCCATCTTTTCCATAACCCTCTGCGCTCCCTCCCGCCTGCGGGGACGCTCCCTTATGAGGACCCCTAGTATCTTCTTCATCGATATGTAAGCATGTGCTCTCGGCCCCTTGCTGTCTTTATCCCGACTGAACTGTTTATGGTTGAGCTGTCTTGAAGGCAGCCTCGGGTGAAGTCTCTCTGCACTAGCCCTGGAGTCCAGCACCAGTGCCGGCAGGAGTTCAAAACTATTTGGAAAGTAGGTCAGGAAAGGGTGGAAGGAGAAAGCCAGACACTCTCCCTCTTGATGGAGGCGTGGTGTTTAGCATTTAAGCCTGTTGGGGATTGATGGTCTAGATTACTGCTATTACACCACACAGATTCTTACGTTCTGCTTAAATATTTGATGCAATATTTATCGCTTATTTCTTAACACTTTACCTAACTCTGGATTCGTGATGTCCCTAGCCACTTGACTGATGTTCTAGCCCCTCCTTTATTTCTTTTATCCATATTACAAAAAACGTATTTTAAATCTCTTTTCACTCCTTCCTCAAAAATTCTCTCTTCTCAAATTTCTGTCAAATATTCCCGGGACTCTGTTCAACTTCCTCCTCCACCTCCCAAATGGGACAGCCGTGAAGGCCTGGAGGGAGAGTGACCGTCTGGCCACAGTGCCTATGGCTGGCTAGTTAGAAACGTGACCAAAGTTAGCAGGCGGTGTTTGCCTGTGGCAGCCAAGAACTGAAACAGCCCGAGTCCCCAGGGTGTGCTGAGGCTCAAACACAGGAGCCCAGGGCCTCACCGGTTTTCTAGCAGGGAAAGGGGAGTGGGAGTGAAAGGAAGGGGGCCGGGCACATCCCAGAAGGACCGTGGAGGGCCCTGCTGCCCTCTGCCAGCTAAGCCTCACAGAGGAGGAGTGTTGCCCCTACAACAAAGGGAAGAATGCGGACACCCGCTGTGCAGCCTCCCTCCCCAGCCTCATCGCTTCTGTAGCTAACTTTGGCCATTTTATGTATTAAACGCAGTTGATTCTCTCCTCATCCTCCGAGGGTCAGCTGGGCCCTTGCTGGCCAGGCTGCCTGCACATTTGCAACCAAAGGACCCTGTCTGTCTGAACACTTCCAGGACAGTAGGGTGACAGTGTCCCTTGCTCCCTGCCTGCTGCACAGCTTCTTACCCGCCTAAGCAGGAGAAAACAGAGAGAGAGAAAGGCAACAAAATGGGGACAGCAAAGCGCTAGTGTCAGAGGCCACTTTGGGGAACAAACAGGTCTCCGTCTAGCCTGAGCAGCAGCCACGTCCAGGGGCCCCGCGCCCAGAGAAGCAGTGGAAGATGACGGGCAGCCCACAGCAGGCGCAGATAGGTTTCCCCAGCAGGGATGACGCTGAGCCCACACGGGTGGGGTGGGACGGCACCAGTGATGACGCGCAGGTAGAGGGGGCACCGCGGGGACAGGCAATAGAGCTTCACAGCCGTTGGGTCCAAAATAAAGTTCCATCATTCCGACATATTGGGGCATCCAGGAGGAAGGGGGGGGGATGGGAAATTGTTTAAGAAACCTCCTTTATAATAACTGAAAACAAAGACGAACTCAAAAGATCTCTAGGGATGTTCACTTCAGCCACAGCTGCCACAAGTCAGTAGGGAGGGCCCGGACTCCCGGAAGTGCAAAGGCACCACTGACTCGTCAGGGAACTCCCTGAGCTGCTGGACGGCTGCCACTGCCGGCCCTCACTGGCGGCCAGCGGGGAACAATGGGGGGACAAAGGGGGTTCTGGGATACGTCCCTGAGCTGCTGGATGTCTGCAACTGCCGGCCCTCACTGGCGGCCAGCGGGGAACAATGGGGGGACAAAGAGGGTTCTGGGATACATCCCTGAGCTGCTGGACATCTGCCACTGCTGGCCCTCACTGGAGGCCAGCGGGGAACAACAGGGTGGGACAAAGGGGGTTCTGGGATATGAACAGCAGGAAGCCCTGCCCCCACAAGGAAGATGGCGGTGTGGGGGCAGAACGGGCTCCTGGCAAGGCAGGCTCGGGGCACCCTTGTGATTGACTCGTGGCCAGTGGGGTCTTTCTCTGACCGGGAGGCCGAGGAGGCTGCCCCTGTCTGTCCCCGTGTACACCACACCTCCCCTGCCTCCCTCCACCTTCTTCACACCCCGTGCCCATTCCCAAACCTGCATCTTCTCCATACCCCATTTTCTCTACCTTGACATAGAGCCCCCCGCCCACAACATGAGCCGGCCTGCCACCTGTCCATTCTGCTGTGGCCCTCACAGATTCATTGTGGCCTTCTAATCACTTCTTGTCTGCTTCTGAGCACATCGGCCATGTCTCTACTCCCTGCCCTCATGGGAGCTTGATTCTGATGCGAAAGAGTTCCTTCCATCCCCAGCCTCTCCTCCAACACACGTGCCCCTGGGCACTTTCCACGTCTGCAACCTCCAATCATCTCCTAACTACACCCCTCTCAGCCACTGCCACCACTCTGGGCAGCAGATGACCCCCGCCATGGAGAACTGGGTCACCCGGTATCCTCCCAGCACAGGCTGTGTCCCCTCTCCCCACCCGCTCCTGCCACGCTCTGCAGGCCTGCATGGCCCCCAAACCCTTCCTCATCCTTTGACAGCCTCTTCTTTCGTTCACAGAAGGGAGGATTTTAGCTTTAGCTGTGCTTTACGTCACCTGAAGGGCCTTCAACCATGTATGTGCCCCCAAAGGACTAAAAACAAGATCCCCCCAAAATATTTGCACATCTGTGTTCACAGCATCATTATTCACAATAGCCAAAAGGTGGAGGCGGCCCAAGTGTCAGACGATGGATGAGGATAAACAGAACCCAGTCTACCCATGGAATGGAGAGTATTCAGCCTTAAAAAGAAGGGGATTCTGACACTTGCTGAACCTGGATGGCCCGTGAGGACATTCTGCTCCGTGAAATAAGCCACAAAGCACAAACACTGCATGATTCTGCTTACCCAAGGCAGCGGGAGTGGTCAAAGCCAGAGACAGAATGCAGAAAGCTGGTGCAGAGGTGGGGTAGGGGCTGGGGTGTCACTCTCTGATGGCCCAGGGTTTCAGTTCTGCGACGCGAGTGACGTTCTGCGGTCGGATGGTGCTGTTCACACTACGTGAGTACGCCTAATGCCCTGCACTGCACACTCCAAAGGTTACAGTCAATGTCGTTTCTGTCTTATCACAATCTTATTTATTTATTTATTTATTTGAGAAGGGGTCTCATTCCATTGCCCAGTTTGCAGCGCAGTGGCTGGATCACAGCTCACAGCAGCCTGAAACTCGTGGGCTCAGGTGATCCTCCTGCCTCAGCCTCCCGAGTCGCTGGGACTAGAGGCGTGCAACACCACATCTGGCTAATTTTTCTAATTTTTTGTATAGATGGGATCTCACTGTATTGCCCAGACTGGACTTAAAACTCCTGGGTCAAGCAATTCTCCTGTCTCTGTCTCTCAAAGCAGTGAAATTACAGGTGTGAGCCACAGTACCCAGCCCTACCACAATTTAAGCAAATAAAAGACTTTTTTCAAAAGCATGGCTACTCTATCCCCACCTCAGACCCCCTAAATCATAATCTCCAGAGTGGTGAATGGTTTTTGTTCACCCAACAGACAGTGACCCTCCTGGCTGCAGGGTTTGGGGCTGGGGATACAAGCACGAGGCACACAGCATCCCGGGTTGGAAGGGCTCATGGCCCAGTGAAGACAGCCAGGGCAAGGTGGGCGAGGGCAGAGAGCCTCTGAGAGCTGGGAGGGGAGCTGGGCAGCCGCGCAGGGTTCCAGGAGGTGCTGGAGTTACCCGCTCCTCATAGCCCACTCCTGCTTTCCCACACTCCTGGCAATTTGTCATCCTGTTCACCTGTTCACTCTACTGAAACACCTGTCGGGTCTGAATGCCGCACCCCCCCGTGTAGACATTTATTTTGGGGGTTGCAAAGTGTCCCTGCGTGCTCTGTGGCACTCCCCACGTGACAGCAATGGTGCAGCTTGCTCCACTTTTCTCTTCGGGGGCCCCCGGGAGCAGGTCTTCTCCCCTCCGCCCTCCTCAGATGGGGCCACAAATGCCCTGGTTCTGGCAAATGTGGTGTGAGGGGAAGGGGTGAGGCTGCTCCTGGGCAGGACCCTTAGAAGCCCTCACACCTTCCTCCCCACTCTCTCCTCCCTTTCTGTGGCATCGAGGAAACACCTGCTCTGTAGGGACAAGCTATGACACAGAGGCTAGTGCTATGAGACGTGAACAGTCTTTTATTGGGTTAAACCACCTGAGAATTTGGGGTTTTTCTGTTGCTGCTGCTGGATTTAAAGACCAAATAGAGGCCAAATACAGCAGCTCATGCCAGTAACCCCAGCACTCTGGGAGATGGAGATGGGAGGATCCCTGAGTTGAGGAGTTCGAGACCAGCCTGAGCAAGAGCGAGACCCTATCTCTACTAAAAATAGAAAAACTAGCCAGGTATGGTGGCAGGCACCTGTAATGTCGCTCCTCAGGAGGCTGAGGCAGGAGGATCTCTGAGCCCAGGAGTTGGAGGCTGCTGTGAGCTATGATGCCATAGCACTCTAGCCTGGGCAACAGAAGGCGACTCCATCTCAAAAATATAAATAAATAAATCCCCCAGTAGCTCTCCACTTTCTGCTCCTTCATTCAAATTCAATCTCTTTTTTTAGATCACTGATCATGTGCCTGATAGGTAGCTGTGTTTTTATCACCCTTATTTCTTCTTCAGAGTCTAAGGGGACTGTCCTCTTAAAATCTGCTTTCTCAAAGTCCTGGTCACAGAGCTTCCTGCTGGTTTTCCCTGGCTCATGGTGTTCTTCCAGACTTAGGAAAAAATACTTCCCAAGAGTTTCGCCCTTGGCTTGTCTCCCTCTGCAATGCTATTGTGTCAGTCACAGCTGCAGCCCCCACCCCAGGCCAGGGACAAGCTGGTCTGTGTGGCCCGTTAAGAACGGCTGCACAGCAGAGGGTGAGCAAGTGAACTTTCAAATGGACACACAGCTGCTCCCATCCCCCATCACCGCCTGAGCTCCACCTCCTGTCAGGTCAGATCTCACAGGGGTGGGAACACTGTAAACTCTGCTGCAAACTGTGCATGTATGCAAGGGATCCAGGCTGGGTGAGGGATCTAGGCTGTGTGAGGGATCCGGGCTGGGTGAGGGATCCAGGCTGTGTGAGGGATCTAGGCTGGGTGAGGGATCCAGGCTGTGTGAGGGATCTAGGCTGTGTGAGGGATCCAGGCTGTGTGAGGGATCCAGGCTGTGTGAGGGATCTAGGCTGGGTGAGGGATCTAGACTGTGTGAGGGATCTAGGCTGTGTGAGGGATCCAGGCTGTGTGAGGGATCCAGGCTGGGTGAGGATCTAGACTGGGTGAGGAATCTAGGCTATGTGAGGGATCTAGGCTGGGTGAGGATCTAGACTGGGTGAGGGATCTAGGCTGGGTGAGGATCTAGACTGTGTGAGGGATCTAGGCTGGGTGAGGATCTAGACTGGGTGAGGGATCTAGGCTGTGTGAGGGATGCAGGCTATGTGAGGGATCTAGGCTGTGTGAGGGATCTAGGCTGTGTGAGGGATCCAGGCTGTGTGAGGGATCTAGGCTGTGTGAGGGATCTAGGCTGTGTGAGGGATCCAGGCTGTGTGAGGGATCTAGGCTGTGTGAGGGATCAAGGCTGTGTGAGGGATCCAGGCTGTGTGAGGGATCAAGGCTGTGTGAGGAATCAAGGCTGTGAGAGGGATCAAGGCTGTGTGAGGAATCTAGGCTGGGTGAGGGATCCAGGCTGTGTGAGGGATCCAGGCTGGGTGAGGGATCTAGGCTGTGTGAGGATCTAGACTGGGTGAGGGATCCAGGCTGTGTGAGGAATCTAGGCTGTGTGAGGGATCCAGGCTGGGTGAGGGATCCAGGCTGTGTGAGAGATCAAGGCTGTGTGAGGGATCAAGGCTGGGTGAGGGATCTAGGCTGGGTGAGGGATCCAGGCTGTGTGAGGGATCCAGGCTGTGTGAGGGATCCAGGCTGTGTGAGGGATCCAAGCTGTGTGAGAGATCCAGGCTGTGTGAGAGATCCAGGCTGTGTGAGGGATCCAGGCTGGGTGAGGGATCTAGGCTGGGTGAGGGATCCAGGCTGTGTGAGGGATCCAGGCTGTGTGAGGGATCCAGGCTGTGTGAGGGATCCAGGCTGTGTGAGGGA
>CAUYRH010138563.1:0-15147 GCA_963574655.1 Perodicticus potto
AAGGTACAAAGAATTAGGTTACACTGATTATGGTTGTTAGGTAAAGTCCCTCTTATAATTGTGTCCTGCCCACAAGAGGAGTACCATACACCGTGACCCCCCCCATTTTCTCCATCCTCCCTTCTCCCCAATCCCTTATTCCCCTATCCCACCCCTTGTATTAGCTCATCTAGTGCCTTCTTATTAGAATAGAGTACATTGGACTCTTGCTTCTCCATTCTTGTGATAACTTTACTAAGAAGAATGTGTTCCAACTCTATCCAGATTAATACAAAAGATCTAAAGTTTCCATTTTTAATGGTTGAATAGTATTCCGTGGTATACGTATACCACAGCTTGTTAATCTATTCCTGAGTTGATGGGCATTTAGGTTATTTCCACATTTTGGTGATTGTAAATTGAGCTGTGATAAACAGTCTAGTGCAAATGTCCTTATGATAAAAGAAGTTTTTTTCCCTGTCTGCAAACTCTCGCCACTGCTGTAACTGCTGCTACAGCAGCAGCCACAGCCAGCTGGCCTCTGACAGATGGCAAACACTGCCGCTTCTCCACTGCTTTCATCTTCCTCTTGGGGTCCTGAAGTCTTCCACTGCCTCCCTGTGGCCCTGAAGGGATGTTTCTGGGTAGAGCCAACAAGCCAGAGGTGCCTGGAGTCTTCTCTCCCTAATCTTACCATTCTAGGCTGCAAAGAAGCTGTCTGTAGTCCACCATCTTGCTCTGCCTCCCCATGAAAATTATTTTCATCAGCATAAAATTATTGAATATGTAATACTCTATAGGAAATTGTTTTTATGGAGAAACTGCAGAATATTTTAGAAAACAGCCTCGTGCAAAGAACACCAGATAAGACACAGGGAATAGTGCAAGATTCATGGACTATAAAGCCCCAAGGAGACTTAAGATTTGAAAAGTCCATTTGGTTACTCTGTAGAGACTTAGAATGGTAAGAACTAATGAGTAGCTATCTACCATGTGCAGGCTTCAAGCCGCACACAAACTATCTCTCTTCAACTTGAAAACAACAAATCTGAAAAATGGGAACACATATACATGTAAAATTGGTAAGTATTAATGGTCTCATCTTACAAATAAGAAAACCAAGACCCAACAAGGTAATTAAGTTGTCGAAGGGAGAACTAGGAAATTGATCCAAGTCTACCTAATCCAAAATTACTTTCTCACTCAAAGGTACAACTTGTGAAGAGAGTATCTAATTATTAAAGCTCAGAGCAGCACTGTCCACTAAATATAATGTGAGCCACAATGCACCCTAGATATATAATTTAAAATATTTTAGTAGCAACATTACAAAAGATAAAAAGAAACAGGTGAAATTTATTTTAAGAAGACATTTTATTTATCCCAATATATCCAAAATATTTAATGTTAAAATATCAACACACAACTAACATAAAAATTAATGAAATATTCATGTTCTTCTTTTTTAGTCTAAGTCTTTGAAACCCAATGTGTATTTTACACTTATGTGCCTGTTGGGAAGAAAAACAATTTTCTTCTACCCCCTTAGGTTCAGTACTTGGGGGCCAGTGATGTAGCCCTATTGAACAAAAGTCATACCTAAAGCCAAAAGAAAGAAAAACTTAAATGAATCCTCTAAGAGCTGGGTTGGTAGGACATCAGCTACAATGGTGTGTGACCCATACTTTTCTCTCTCAAACTACACAGGGCCCTCAACCTGACTGGTGGCTGGCTGAAGACACAAGCTCAACAACCTGAACCCCTCAGTAGGCGGAAAGCCAGAGCCAAGCCAAACTCTCAGCATACAAAATGAGACAAAAGGAGAACCTCACATGATCTTATGACAAAGGACACAAATGGCAGAGACAAAGGAAAACTGAGAGGAAAAAATTTAGTAACAAATGAGAGTAACCCAACAGTAATAACCAAGGAACTAGTTCCTCCAAGTGTTTTCTTCTGCTAGTCTAAATTTAGGGAGAAAAAACAAGGTGAGTATCTTACTGCTGTCATTCAACTGGACCCCAGGCAGAAATATGGAAGACGGATTGTCAAGGAAAACATGGCCTTTCTGGCTTATTCAAAAGTCCCAAGATCTCAACTGAAGTCTTTGGGAGTAGCAGAGGAATCCCAACCAATTTCATCCTTGTCACCACATTGTCAAAGAGGAAAAAGTTTTTCTCTACCCTCGTAATTTTGTTGCTGGGCCCGTCAATTAAACTAACAAAAGAAATATTTTGAAAGAAATACATAGGCATGGGAGTTGAAAAAGACATATGACTCAAGGAGGCAATGAGATTTGGGGCCTTCTACAGGGTTTAAAATATTTTCTACGTATTGGTAACCTCTTTGTAAAATTTTGTAATGACTATTTTGTAAGTAAATGTACATTCAGCTACAATTTCCAATTTTTCCCTATGTATGGCTACTGTGGGGGTGACCTTTGGGACACCCTGTGTATCTTCTTAACAAAGGGTGATAAGTGTTGAGGAGCAACTAGACAAAAGTAAAGGGGTTAGGCTTCTAGAGGCAGTAAATTACAGGCATGTAAATTTATAGGGAAGCTAATGAAGATAAAGGTTATTTAGTATGGTTTGTTACGCAAAGTCGAAATGGTGCCTTCTCCATTAATAAGAGTCATCTTCAGTGATTTATAGTCATCTTCCTCTTCCTGGTAGAAGAGAGGAAGACAACTTTACAAATGTAAATTTATGTTACCTTTACAAAGAGAAAATACTCTTCTTTTAGACAGAAAGGAGGGCAGAGAGATTTTCCTATATCTACTGTTACTCAATTGCCTTCAACTCAAAATAATTTTCATGCCAAAGTGCCCGACTCTGATCCCCTTCACAGCACATTGTAGTTTGAACTAGTCACTTTTGAGGGCTTTTTTGTTGTTTATTGGTTTGTTTGGTTTTTGAGACAGAGTCTTACTATGTCACCCTCGGTAGAGAGCCATGGCCTCACCGTTCACAGCCATCTCAAATTCTTGGGCTTAAGCCATTCTCTTGCCTCAGCCTCCTGAATAGCTGGGACTACAGGTGCCCACAACAACGCTCAGCTACTTTTTTGTTGCAGTTGTCATTGTTTAGCTGGCCCAGGCTGGGTTCAATCCTGCCAGTTTCAGTGTATGTGGCTGGTGCGTAACCACTGTGCAATGGGCACTGAGCCTGGACTAGTCACTTTTAAGTGCTCAAATGCCACATGTGGCTGGGCGTGGTGGCTCATGCCTATAATCTGGGAGGCCTAGGCAGGTGGATTGCTTGATCCCAGGAGTTCAAGACCAGCCTGAGCAAGAGCAAGACCCTGTCTCTAAAACTAACCAGGAGTTATGGTGGGCCCCTGTAGTGCAAGCCACACAGGAGGCTGAGGCAAGAAGACTTCTTCAGCTGAAGGATTTGAGGCTACTGTGAGCTATGATGCCCCAGCACTACTGAGGGCAACAAAGTGAGACTCTGTCTCAAAAAAAAAAAAAAAAAAAAGCCACATGTGACTAGTACTTATCCTATTGGAAAGAGAACACTTCTGGAGGCAAACATGGGCCAGAGAATACCTTGGAACAGGGTTGGAGGAGACAAGCTGAGGTTAGCACTGGCAAAGCAGAAGCTAGCATCAACTCCAAGGGGCTACAATCAGAGAATAAGCAAAACATCTGTAGAATGTGTTGTGACCTATTCTATGGCAAAGCCAAGAGGTTGAGAACCCCAAATAAAGCAGGGGACATGAATTCCATGCTTATTGGAGATTGACTTCAAGGAGAAGGCAGTGGGTCAGCTTGAAGATCCATGCCAGAGCTGGTCGTTTGGAATACAGTTCTAAGCAGGACTCTTTTTCTAATCCATTATGCCAAAGGACATCATATCAAAGACATAGTGCAGAATAAATATACCTGTTAGGGCCTGGGAAAAAGTTAATTAAAGCAACTACCCAAATCTTCATCCTTTGAGAGATTTTTCCCTGCATGGTTATAACCAGGTGATCGGACAATTGAAGCCAAATTAAAATCCTTTGTTTCTGGAAACAATCAATAAAGCTAAAGGCAACTTATAGAACAGGAGAAAATGTTTATAAACTACATTTGATAAGGGTTAATATCCAAAATATGTAAGGACCCTCTACAATTCAATTACCAAAAAAAAAAAAAAAAAACACAACCAAATTACAAAATAGGCAAAGGACCCAAATAAACATTTTTGAAAAAAATATAACACAAATTGCTAAGAAACATATGAAAAGATGATCAGCATCATTAATTATTAGCTATATGCAAAAAAAAAACAATGACATATCCCCTAGCATTGGTTAGAATGGCTCTTATCAAAAAAGGCACAAAATAACCAATGTTGGCAAATATGTAGAGAAAAAGGAAACCGGGACACCGTTGATAGGTATATAAATTAGTTCAGCCATATTGGGATACAGTATGGAGGTTCCTAAATAAATTAAAAACAGAACTACCATGATTCAGCAATTCCACTTCTGGGTACTTAGTCAAAGAAATTGAAATCAGGATCTTGAAACAATACCTGTACCTGTATTTCCAAGTTTATCACAGCATTATCAATAATAGCTAAGATGTGGAAACAAATGTCCATCAGTGAACTAATAAAGAAAATGTGGTATATATTTACAAATAATATTATTCAACCTTAAAAACAGACGGAAATCTTGCAATTGGTCATAACACATATGGACCTGGAAGATATTATGCTCAGTGAAATTAACCAAACATAGAAAGACAAATATCAATGCTGTATGAGCTCACTTTGAGTCTAAAATAGTCAGACTCATAGAAGCAGAGAGAAGAATGCTGATGACAGGGTCTCACAGGAGTGTCCAACATGTGGCCCACAGGCCAGACTCCATGCAGATTATTTGAGGACTGTTTTGCTTACCTGTGGTGTTGGATATTACAAAAAGCATGCCCAGATTTTTTATTTTCCTCATCAGCAATTATGAGTGTTTTTGTACTTAATGTGTGACCCAAGACAACTCTTATTCTTCCAATGTGTGCCAGAAAAGGAAAAACGGACACCCCTGGCTAGGAGAGAGAGAGAAATGGAAAGGAGATGATAAAAGGATAAAAAGTTTCAATTATACAAGATAATTAATATCTGAAGATCTATTATACAGCATAATACCTATAGCTAATAATATTGATTTGTATACTTAAAATTGTCTTAAAGGGTAGAACTTATGTTAACTATTCTTAAAACACACACACACAACAAGGGGAAGAGAGGAAACTTTGGGAAGTGATGGGAATGTCTATGGCCTTAATGATGGTGATGGCTTCACAGGGGTATACTTATCCCCAAACTCATTGAGTCATGTACATAAAATATGTACAGATGGATTTTTCATGTCATTAATATAAAAAGTGTTTAAAAAATAAAATCAGGGTGGCGCCTGTAGCTCAATCGGCAAGGGTGCTGGCCAGATACACCTAGGGTTGTGGGTTAGAACCTGGCCCAGGCCTGCTAAGCAGCAATGACAACTGTAACAAAAACAAAAAACAAAAAAACAGCCAGACATTGTGGTGGGCAACTGTAGTCCCAGCTACTTGGAAGGCTGAGACAAGAGAATTGCTTAAGCCCAATAGTTGGAGGTGGCTGTGAGCTGTGACGTCACAGCACTCTACCAGGGCAACAGCTTGAGACTCTGTCTCAAAAATAAAAAAAATAAAAATAAATAAAAAATAAAATCATGCTGTGAGGGTTTAAGAGTTTTTGTTTACTTGTTTTTGTTTGTTTGTTTTCTGCCAGTTACCTTTCCAACCAGTTAAACCTAGGGAAAAGTATGGAAATCTATCCTTCTGGCTAAGATTACCATGAACGCCATAATCTCTCATTTCTATTTGATCTATGTTTCTTTTAATTTAGTTTGATTTGTGTCAAAATGTTCAGAGTAACAGGAGCATTATCAGCGTGATTTTACTAGATCCTGATCTTGCACTTTCACTACGGAGGGTTTATATATTTATACCACAAATCAGAAAAAGAGACATGTCCTACTCTTCTCCAAAGGTACCGTATTTTTTCCCTCAAGATAAATTCTGCATAGAATATGAATTTAAGAGAGAAGTGGTGACAGTGGTAGTTGTCATTGTTGTGTTTTGGAGGCATGCTTACATGGGCAAAAGACAGTGGAAAAGAAAGAAAGAGAGAAGGAGAGAGAGAATGAGAATAGGCTGTACTATTAGAGTAAACATAGCCTCCCATCACCCCCACCCACTTATGCTTTAAAAAAAATTGCTTAGTGATCTACCCAGTTACCAGGCAAGTTATGTCTGCATCCCCTGAGTGGCTATGAAGGCTATCGTGACCCTGAGTCAGAGAAGAAAAATCTGTTTGAGACAGTAACAAACACTGAATCCTTCAGCTAGAGATTAGGGGGATAGATGATGTATAGCTAAAAATACTAATAACTTTTGGGGAGAGTATAAGAACTCTGTGAAACGCTCTCAAAGTAAGGCAGGTTTTGAGAATAATCTCGTTTTCCTGGGATTCTAAGTCTTGGTAAATAAAGGACAACTATAAATGTGTTTGGTTCTTGCTCCTGGTTTCTGTGCCGAGTTCCATATCTAGCACTCATATGTGAGGCCACCCCTGCAGGCTTTTGGTAAGTATCAGGGTTCGCTTTACTTGCCATAACTCTCCATGTGAGTGAGACAGAGGGACCTCAAGAAGCCTGCCTTGGACTCTCCCCAAGTGGTGCCACTGGGATGTTTGTCCCAAGGACCTTAGCAGGTCAGATGGACATCCATTGTCCCTAAGAAAAAATCTGTCCTTTATTCCAGTATGGGGATGAGCGCCCTCCTGTTTGTGTACACACCTGATCCACGCTTTGATTTTGAGTTGAGTGCACTCCTGTCTCTGTTTGCAGGTGTACCTGCCATTTGGTCAGTGTACGCACCTGTTACCTGGTTTTTCTGGTTAACCACTGTAATGGAGGCAAGAATGACTATCTCTGAGGAAAGCCCACTGGGGTGAATCCTGTCTGACTGAGACACTTGGAGATATTAACCCCTGACTAAAAGGAAATCATTCTATTTTAACACTGTGTGGCCTATGTATGTTTTGAGCTCTGAGGAAAGATGGCCCATGAATGGTTCCTTGGATAATTATACTATTTTATAGCTTGAATTGTTTTGTCAATGACCAGGAAAATGGGGTGAAATTCCATATGTACTCTTTATTATGTCCTTCCATAATACAGATGCAAGGAAAGAAGGAAAACTTTTGATGGTTCAGAGAGAAGAGGGAGTAAAATCAACCACTTTGGGAAAGGGATTGAAGTTCAAAGTGAGGACGATCACTGTAAGCTGGTAAGCAAGTTGGATGAGGTCTATATAGCTAATGCTTCTGTGGTGCCGTCATCATCAGGAGGGGAGCTGGGAGAGTCAGCCCCTCCTTACCTAGGGAAGTGGGGCTTGGAGGTGGTATCCCCATCTAAAACATGCAAAGTAACTCAATTTGGCCAGGGAGATAAAGCCCTGGAGGAAGTAGCTAGATTAGCGCAGTATCTCCTCTCAGAGCTGCCAGTAGGAATAAATCAGGGAGAGCAGCCAACCGGGTATTCCCTGGCATGTAACTCCTTCTCTACATGTGGTTTACTGAACTGGAAAAATTCTAATGCATCTTATCACGATGGCCCAATAAAAATGACTGACTTGATTACCACTGTATTTTCTACCCACCATCCAAAGTGGGCAGACATCCAGGTGTTATTAAACATGCTATTAATCAGTGATGAGAGACGGCTGGTGTTAGACAAAGCTCAGAAGAGGTGACTCAGCTGCACGATTAGAATGTAGAGTGCAGTCTGACTCCGGAGTCAGCTGTCCCAGTAGTGGAGCCTAATCAGGATTAGACCACTATAAATGTTGTATCCTGTCAGGCCTACTGAAGGGAATGCCAAAACAGAAAAGTTTAAACATGGTGCAAGCTATGCAGCAGAAGCCTCTGAAGATCCTTCTGAGATTTTAGAATGAATATATCAGGTATAACGTAAGTACACAGATTTAGACCTTGAGGATGCAGCAAATGTACATATGGTAAACATAACTTTTATCTCCCAAAGTGCTCTAGATATCCAGAAAATCCTTCAAAAGATAGAAGGAGCCATCGGCATGAATCCTTCTCAGTTGGTGGACTTAGTGTTCGAGGTGTTCAACAACAGAGATTAAAAGAAGGCTCAGGCTGTGACTATCTTCCTGGGATCAGCTCATGGTTAAAACAGCCAGGCCTGGGGTCATCGAGGAGGAAAACACTCAAGGTTGAGAAAAGATCAAAGTGCACACTGTAAAGAAAGAGGTCACTGGAAGAAGGAGTGTCAACAGGGGAAGGCAAAAAGGGAAACCTAACGGCACTGTGGCAGAATGGGATAACCGTTCTGAGGAGGACTGAGGGTGCCTGGGGCTCATGCTGACTGAAGTCCCGATAGGATCCCAAGAGCTGTGGGTGAAAATAACAATGGGAGGACAGAAAATGGACATTGTAATAGATAGAGGGGATACATATTTCATAGTTAGTACCTCCTTGGCCGCCACATCAGGTGACAAAGTACCCATCATTGGAATTTCTGGAACACCTAATGAACAGTTATTTCTTCCTGAAGCCTTTGGATTGTATAAATTGAGGAGGAACGTATGGAACCCCAAGTTTTCTATTTACCTGAGTGCCCCATTCCCCTCAGGGGGCAAGACTTGCTGTAAAATTGCAGGCACAGATAACTTTTGTCCAAGCCACCAAGCCTCTTCAGTTTAACTATGCCTTGCGAACAGGCCTGACAGCTAGTAAACTGGCTCCATGAGCCAGTTGTACCACATGGTCACTAGAAATAGAGGAACATCTTAACTCACTGGTATGGGCCCGTGAAATTCCTGGCCAAGCCTGATGGGTCGCGCTGGTGCAGATAATTCTTAACCCAGGCTCTCTGATGGCCCAGAAGAATCAATATTCCTTGCGAAAAGAGGCTTTGTAAGGGATTTCCCCTTGGATTGGCAATTCAAAAACATGGTCTCCTTAGGACCTGCTGTGCACCATACCACATTCCTATTTTGCCAGTAAAATCAAACAAATGAAAAGCACTAATGCACTAATGAGTATCAGTTCATACAAGATTTGAGAGCCATAAATGAAATTGTTCAGGACATTCATCCTACAGGCCCAAAACTGTACACTCTTTTGAATATGATCCCCTCAGAAACCAGTCAGTTTTCACTGACAAATGCCTTTTTCTATATACCGTTATCACTTGATTCCCAGGAAATCTTCGCCTTTGAGTGCCAGAACCCAGAAAGTCAGAAAAAGACTCAGTTTTGTTGGGCTGCGCTTCCATAAGGTTTTAAAAATTCACCTACCCTTTTGGGGAAGCCCTGTCTAGAGACTTGGATAAACTCCAGTTAGAGAAAGGAATCTTCATTTCAATATGTGGATAAAATTTTTTAATAAATGTAAAGACTCTCAAGGCTTACCTGAAAACTACTATAGTGATTTTAAATTATTTAGCCCAACCTGGCTCTCGGGTGTCCAGACCTAAGTTTCAAATTTGCCAACCATCTGTCAAGATCGGATTTCTTTATAGAACCAGGTAAAAGGAGTTTGCTAGCTGGACAAAAAGATGTAATTATGCAAACTCCCCAACTTCAAACTAAAAGGCAGCTAAGAGATTTCTTAGGAATGGCTGGATATTGCCATGTTTAGTTTCCAAACTTTGGACTGATAGCCAAACCTCCGTATGCGTTACTTCAAGGGCCAGAAAATGAACTTTAAATTGGGATAAGAATTATGAAAAGGCCTTTCAGACTTCAAAAGACTGTTTAATTGCTGTACCAGTTTTGTGCCTCCCAAATCTAATCAAACCTTTCCTCCTCCATGTACCTGAAAGAATGAGAGTGGGCCTGGGGTGCTGCTTCAACTGGTGGGAACTGAAAAACAGCTGGTGGCCTATTTGTCCCATCAACTTGATAAAATGTCAGTTGGCTGTCCTCCCTGTCTGTGAGTTGTGGCCGCCACCTGTGAGCTCCTCCAGTAGGGAGAATGATTTACTTTAGGTCAGCCCAACACTGTGTATGTGCCTCACCAAATATTGACTCTTTTGCAACAGAAGAGGGACATGTGACTAACAGCTGGAAGAATGGGACAGTATTGGGCCCTCTTGCTGGATAATCTGAATGCCACCTTAAAAGCAAATAACAACTTAAATCCTGTCACCTTGTTACCTGACTTGAATCCAGGCCCGAATGAGCATAACTGTATAGAGGCAATTTAACAAGTATTTTCTAGCTACCCAGATTTATAAGACAGCCCCCTGCAACAAGTGGATTAGAATTTACTTGTTGATGGAAGCAGTTATGTTGAGGATGGGAGGAGGAACTGATTACGCAATAGTGACACAGGAAGGTATGCAGCAAGCCAGGGTCCTTCCGCCAGGGACATTGGCCCAAATGGGTGAGCTAGTAGCATTGGCCAAAGCTTTGGAAATGTCAGCAGGAAAGACTGTAAATATGTATACTGGCTCTAAGCTTGTTTATGTGGTTTTACGTGCATTTGGAGATACATGGAAAGAGTGGGGGCTACTGATGACAAATAGCAAAGAGATAAAGCATGTATCAGAAATTCTAAGACTATTGGAATCAGGACAAAAAACCCATAAAGTGGCAGTCATATACCACGGAGAACATCAGAAAGGAGTGGATACAGTATCCCGAGGCAATTAATTGGCTGATTGGGAGGCAAAAAGGGCAGCTCACCAAACAGTTGTAGCCCTTTTACTTCTGCAAATAAATCTGGCAGAATATCAGCCTGAATATGATAAGGAGGATGAAGAGCAGGCAGCCCAGAAGGTCTACATTGACACTCTGCATGGCTGGAATTGAATTAGGAAAAACAAGCCTGGAATCCCAAAAAACTGCTGCTGGTCATCATTAAGCAGCTACCTGTGGTAACATGATGGGTGGGACAGTTTGGAAAGGTTTATTTCACCTTGGATAGCAGGAAAGGGAATTGCCAGTGCTACCCAGAGTGTCACTTCTAGCTGTCTGATCTGTCAGAAAAATAATCCTGCCACAGTAACGAACCCTAAAGTAATT
Organism: Perodicticus potto; assembly: GCA_963574655.1. NCBI lineage: Eukaryota > Metazoa > Chordata > Mammalia > Primates > Lorisidae > Perodicticus > Perodicticus potto. Next base: position 11,072 of record CAUYRH010138563.1, read on the forward strand.
CTACATCAATATCATGGGAAGATCATTGCAATATTCTTTTTTAAAAAAAATATCACTCACAGACTCTATTTAATGTTTCAAACAGACAGGAAATTATGGCAAATGAGTGGCCTTTTTAATATTTATGTGAATGACCATTAGACATTATTTTATAATAAATTTGTAATATTGCAATATAATCAAAAAATACCATGGAGAGAGGCCTTTTGAAGAATGGCAACTTGATTTTACACGGATGCCTGTTTGCAAACAGTATAAATATTTACTGGTTTTAGTAGATACCTTTTCAAGAAGGGTGGAGGCTTTCCCAACCTGCTTAGAGAAATGATATGAAATAGTGAAATGGTTCCTCTGGGAAATAATTCCTCACTTTGGATTGCCAAAAAGCTTACAGAGTGATAATGGACCTGCCTTTGTCAGGAAAATCATCCACATATTAGGTGGGAAAAGATCAAAGTGCACACTGTAAAGAAAGAGGTCACTGGAAGAAGGAGTGTCAACCTTAAGTGGAGGTTGAATTTAGCATTGAGACCTCAGTGTTTGGGAAAGGTGGAGAATATGAATTACACATTAAAGAAGACTAGAGCTTTAAGCTCTGTCAGGAGACACAGATTTCACTTTGGGAGCAGGTTTTGCCCTTAGCATTGCTCCTCATCCAGATGGCTCCCAGGAGGGGGCTGGGTTTAAGCCTGTATGGAATAGTATATGGGAGGCCCTTCCGGGCAGCCCTGACCCATCTTTCCCTTCCACAAGAGGCTGACATAAAAATCCAAAACTACATTCATTATTTACATGAGGTTTTAGGCATTGCTCATAATTGCTTCCCTTAGGGCCTCCATTTTTCTTACAGGAAACCTGCACCTTTCCAGCCAGGAGATAAGGTCTGCTCAGAATGTGGAAGAAGAGACTCCATAAACAGCTTCAGGAGAAGTGGACTGGGCTGCGGGAAGTTCTTCTGACAACCCTGATGAAGGTCACACGCCCATAACAATGGTCAAGGTCACCAAACATAAATCCTGGATGTATCACACCAGGGTAAAGAAGTACATCGGGAAGTCATGGAAGATAAAGTCACTGCAATGGTGACTGATTCTGTTACTCTGTAGAGACAGAAGGAAAGTCCCTGGATTTGATCCCCTTTCCTCATAATGAGAATGTCTGGGTTTATTTGGGTGAACATGTCATGGATATAACTGATTTCTGTCTTCTAGGGGGAAATTATATTGAACAAGCTCACTTCTTCTCTAATTAGAGTATGCACCCCTAAAGAATTAAAGATTCTCGAAATTATACTGTCTTTTCACACATACACCAGCCTATGTCCTACCAAAACATTTATAGTTGAGGAAAAGTTAGCATGAGTAAAACCAAAGATATGTTCTCTATAGAAGTAAATTCAGTTATTCCTAGTCAGGAGTGTCTATCAATTGACAATTGCATTTCAGAATGTTATTCATTGTCTAATAATGATTTGAATTGTTCAAAAACAATTAATGTGCATTTTGGTTTTTTTTTTTTTGAGACAGAGCCTCAAGCTGTCACCCTGGATAGAGTGCTATGGCATCGCAGCTCACAGCAACCTCCAATTCCTGGGCTCCAGGGAGTCTCTTGCCTCCGCCTCCCAAGCAGCTGGGACTACAGGCACCCGCCACAACGCCTGGCCATTTTTTTTTTTTTTTTTTTTTTTTTGGTTGCAGCTGTCATTGTTGTTTGGCGGGCCCGGGCTGGATTCGAACCCGCCAGCTCAGGTGTACGTGGCTGGCGCTTTAGCCCGTTGAGCCACAGGCACCGAGCCTGTTTTGTTTCTTAATAGACACCAGTAATTGGTTTTCCTGGCTATCTGATATTGGCTGGCTAAGGGGATTATTGTTGAGGGATTATTAGTCTTGATGATGGGGGTCTTGCCATGCTATTGTATACAACTACATCCCTATGCCACTTTGTGTGTCTACTTTATAAAGGTCCCTTCATTTTCACCATTTTTGCAGGGCTAATCAACAACTGAATATTTTCATCTAAAACAAAACTCATAGAGATGAGATCCAGAAATAACAGTGGAGAAATGTAAGAGGAAAAACAGTCTTATATCACCTCCACCTCTTCAAGCTATAAAAAGTAGCTTAGTGAACTAATGAGTTATCAGGCAAGTTATGTCTGCCTCCTCTGAGCCAGAGAAGAAAAAACACCAGATGAACAGCTTGGGAAAGTAACAAACACTGAGTCCTTCAGCTAGAGAGTACAGGGATGGATGATGTATAGCTAAAAATAATAATAACTTTTGGGGAGAGTATAAGATCTCTGTGTAGCTCTCTCAAATAAGGCAGGCTTTGACAATAATCACCCTGTCTTCCTGGGATTCTAAATCTTGGTAAATAAAGGACAACTTTAACCCAAAGGAGTATTTGGCTCTTGCTCCTGGTCTAGTGACCAGGTACAACACTGCTAGTCACCCTATTCTGTTCAATGAAATAGAGTTCAAAGACCTCCAGGCATTGTTATGTGACATATTGATAAGACCACAAAATTGAAGTTAACTAGTAAAAATTACTCAAAGATCAACCGTATATGCCTTGAATATCTGGGCCTATATGTTATTCTTTTATCTCTTCAGTTTTATTCTTTTTTTCCTTTATTCTCAGTTAAACTCTTTCCTTTAGTTTCAGTACCTAGAGATTCAGGAAGTGGAGTGATATTGAAGAAGATGGAAAATCATAAATATTTAGTAATAGAGCAACCTAGGTAAGGTAGAAAATGTTTCATGGTACAGGGCCAGTATCAGAAAAATACTTCACAAGGAAAAAAAAAAAACCTACAAGTCATTATTGCTTATGAATATAAATGCAAAGTCCTCCAACAAAATACTAGCAAACTGAATCAATTCAGCAACATATAGAAAGTGGTAAATCTCATGATTGACTGGGATTTATCCGAGTAATGCAAGAATAAATTAACATCTTCAAAAGCAATATATGTAAAACATCATATTAGAAGAATTAAGGACAAAATACCTAAGATTTTTTAATATATGAAGAAAGGAAAAGGAAACACACTTTCATTATTAAACAAAAAAAAAAAAACTCAAAAAATAGTATGAAGGAGCTTCCTTAACCTGATAAAGGATACATCTATGAAAACCCAACAGCTGACATTATACTTAATAGGGGGAAGCAATACTTCTCTTCAAAAATCAGAGACAAGAAAATAATGTCTTATCTCACCACTTTCATTCAACATTTAACTAGAGATTCAAGTCAGGGTAATCAGGCAAGAAAAAGAAACAAAAGGCACACAGTTTGGAAAGTAATAAGTCAACATACCTCTATTTGTGGATGACATGATCTTTTATATAGAATATTCCAGGGACCCTAATAAAAGACTAGTAAGACCGATAAATTATTTCAACAAAACCACAATATTCAAGATCAATATACCAGACCAATTGTATTTCTATTCCGCAGCAATGAGCAACTTGAAAAAGAAATTTTACAACTTTAATTATAATAGTGTCAAAATAAAAAAAGAAATAAATTTAATAAAAGAACAAAATGTGTACCCTAAAATTTAAAAATTATTTTCAAAAGTAATTAAAGATTATCTCAATAAATGTAAAGTAATCCCATGGTCATGAATATGAAGACTTAATGTTGTTAAGATGGCAACACTCCCAAATTAATCTATAGATTCAATGCAATCTCTATCAATAACCAAGCTTTCTTTTGCAGAAATTGACATCTTGATCAATCCTAAAATTCATACAGAAATGCAAGGAAACCAGAGTACTCAAAACAATCTTGAAAATGAAGAACAAATTTGGAGGATTCACACTTCTAAATTTTAGTACTTAAAATACAGTTACAGTAAGCAAGAAAGTGTGATGCTGGCATATAATAGTCATATAAATCAAAGGTATAGAATTGAGAGTCCATAAACAAACCCTCACTTCTATGGTCAATGTATTTCAATGACAATACCAACAATCCAATGAGGAAAAGAGTCTTTCCAACAAAGAGTATTGAAACAACTAGAAAAAATAAAATCGGACCTCTACCTTATACAGAATTAATGCAAAATGGATC
>CAUYRH010138565.1:0-21400 GCA_963574655.1 Perodicticus potto
CTCATGCTATCTCCCTGTGTCCCCAAGGGGAAGTTCCTGGGCAGATCCCACCTGCCAGAGATGCCTGAAGTCTTCTCTCCCCAGTCTCACCATGCCCAGCCACAAGGAAGCTGTTACTAGGCTGCCATCTTGCTCCGCCCCCCAGGACCACTATTATATGAGGTCTGACAAGTTCTCAACCGTGTGCCAAGTCCAAAAGAAACCCAAACAGCTCACAGGCAAGGCCTTTCCAGCCTGCAGTCCCACTGTTGCCCCACCCACAGCCGCCAACAGGATCAGACAGAAAGAATAGACGCAACCACTTGCCCAGTCTCTGCCGCTTTTGCCTTCCTCAGGGTGTCCAGAAGCCTCACGCTGTCTCCCTGTGTCCCCAAGGGGAAGTTCCTGGGTAGATCCCACCTTCCAGAGATGCCTGAAGTCCTCTCTCCCCAGTTTTACCGTGCCCAGCCGCAGGAAGCTGTTACTCGGCTGCCATCTTGCCCCGCCTCCCCTTAACCTGCCTACTTTATGATAGATGATGTTTCTGTTTTTATCATGTTTCAAACAAATCCAGCATTTCAAAATATTAAATGTCTGCTCATTATTAAATACACACTTTAATAGTTTTATTGAGGAATGATTGATATGCAATAGACTGCTTACGATTAAAGTATACAACTTGATAAATGTTGTTATATGTTTATGTCTGAAAGCATCATCACAATTAAGACAATACACATACGCTTTGCCGAGTACAATCTCTTTGTCTTTCCTCACTGGGATCCGTCTTTCTGATACATCGCATCCTTTCAGGCAATCAATGACGTGCATTCTTATAAAAATAAAATTAGATAGAATAAACTATTTTTGTTTAGTTTATTTCACTCACTAATTATTTAGAGATACATTTATGGCATTATATATATGATTGTGCATTTATGTTTGTTCAGAAGTAGTGTACAATTATATGAATATACCACAATTAATTTATCTATTTACTTGTTTTTTTTGTTGTTTTTTCCACTTTGGGGCTATTTCAAAACTTCTGTGAACATTGATGGGCAAATCCTTTTATGTCTACATCCCTTTCTTTCTTTTTCATAAATAATTAGCAGTAAAATGGCTAGATTCTATGGTACGTGACTGTTTAACGTTTTAAGAAATTGTAAAACAATTTTTCAAAGTAATCCTACCGTTTTTCATTCCTACCAGAAAAGTATGAAAATTTTGAACCCCCACATCTTCATCAGTACAATCAGTAACTATAATTTTAGACATTGTAATAGGCATAAATGATAAGTCATTGTGGAATTAATTTGCTTTTCTCCTACTGACTAAAATGTGAACATCTTTTATATATTTTTCTGGCATCCCTATGTATTTTGCTGAGAAATATCTTTTTAAATCTATTGCCACTTTTTACTTGGTGAATTATTTAAGGTATTTTTGTATGTATATTTTGCATACCAGCCTTTTATCAACTATGTAAATATTTTCTGATAGTCTGTATCTATTTTTATTATTATTGTTTTTGTTATACTGTTTTTGAGACAGAGACTCACTTTGTCACCCCATTGGTAGAGTGCTGTGGCATCATACCTCACAACAACCTCAAACTCCTGGGCTTAGGTGAAACACTTGCCTCAGCCTCGTATGTACCTGGGACTACAGGCACCCACCACAACGCCTGGCTATTTTTCAAGACGAGGTCTCCCTCTAGCTCAGGTGGGTCTCAAATCTGTGAGCTCAGGTAATCCAACCGCCAAGCCTCTCAAGTACTGGGATTACAGGCATAAGCCACCATGCCCAGCCCCCTGTTATACATTTTATGTAGAATTTTGTTGTAAAGAACAAAATTTTCATTATATACATATATATGTATACACATTTTGTATATATATGTATACACAAAAGAAAATTAATACCACACATATATATAATATACATATGTGTGTATATTTGTATTATATATATCTATTAAATTTGAACATATATCTCTCTCTATATATACACACATATATATACATATATACACATATATAATATATACATACATATATGTATATATATTATATATACAAATTTGAACATATAACTATACATGTACACAAATACATATATATACATATTTACACACACGTGTATACATATGTGTGTGTGTATATATAGTTATATGTTCAAATTTAATGCACCATGATTTTGGTGTCATACATAAGAAATCTTTGCCAAAGCCTTAGTTATGAAGCAATGCCAGCTATATTTTCTTCTATAATTTTTTAAAATATAGATTAATATAAGGGCTCAGATGACTATGTTACATTGTGTTTTTTACGTAAAGTCCAAGTTGTAGTTGAGCCCTTCACCCTGGAAGTGTGCCATACACCCTTACATGTGCCCCTTAGGTGAGACTTGACCAATCCCCTCCCCCTTTCCCCATCACTTGAATTTAATTGTGTTTTTTCTCATGTGGGCATGTAGTTTTTACCTTCCATTTGATCCTGAAATTCTATCATCAGACATCTACCCAGAAGAAAAAAAAATATTTTACCATAAGAACATTCATACTAGAATGCTTATCACAGCTCAATTCACAATCTTCAGGAATTTTTTATTCACTGGTTTTACATTTATATCTATGATCCACTGTCAGTGAGATTTTTGTACATGGTATGAAGCATGGATTAAAGTTTATTTTTTTGACATCCAATAACGTTCACTTAATTTGTTGAAAAAATAGCTTTTCTCCTGTGAATTACATTTGTAGCTTTCTCAAAAATTAAAAATACACTACATATGTCTTTTTACATGCATTATGAATTCAAATATCAGTTTAAAAACTGAAGTATCGTTGAAATGTACATTCCATCAGTGACAATATAATTAGTATATGCATAAAATATTCTTAAATATAATTATATAAAAATATAAAAATTACGCATATAAGTGGGCTGGGTTGGAGAAGTCACATACAATTCTATTAGCACTCATTACATTTAGTATAACAAATATCAGGAAACAGAAAGTACATATGTTTGTATTTGGTTTGTTAAGATTATAACCATGTTTTTATTTTAAGGTTTTTTAAATTACAGTGGAAATAGAGTTGATTTACGATGGAACTAGAAAAGCATTATTAGGGTCACCAGTGATGGCCCCATGGCTGGGTGTTTAACTCTTGATCAGTGCAGGAGTGATTTAATGTTTCATACATGGTTCAGCATCTGAAGCTCCTCTGACAACCTCTCTCTACCTATTTTTCACTCTTATTTTCCTACTTCTCTAAAATAGTTTCACACAGTTCACTTTATCATCTATCTAAAGGAGATTATAAACATCTCTACCACCAGTTTCAATCAAGTCTCTTAAAACCTAGATTCCTTGCACAGGTCTTGGTTCTTCAAACAGAGACTCAGTCTGGTCTTCTGGAGACAATGGGCAATGGGACGTCGTTAGGACTCTTAAATTACACCCACATTCTCGTTTCCTTCAGGCACTATATGCGTCACCTTTAAATAAAAACCTTAGGTGAGAAGAGTTTGCAGAGTCCTTTTGATCATCTTGAGAGAAAATAACACAAATATATTAATATACATTCTTCTACAACACTTCACATTTTACAACTTTCAGCTCCAAAACAGTTGTCTTCTTATACCCATTTGTTGATTTACAATTTGAAGACTCTTTCAACTACCTGTACAGATTTTCCTTGCCACAGGCAAGTACCGATATTTATTTTCCTTTTTCTTTTGTTTTTTTTTTCCTCTCTCTCTCTCTTTTTTTTTCTGGACAACGTGGAGTATTTCATTCAGCCAAGCATACCTAAGCACATTGCAAAGTGCAAATAAATAAATAAATAAAAATTGAAAATAGTTAGAAAATTACACAGCATCTAGAGGGGAAACAACATGTTGAAAGGCTGTAGAGTAATACCAGAAATTGTAGAGGCAATTCACATTTTTTAAGCATCTTTAATTCTCTGAAAGACAAAAATAGGTCAACCTAGAATTCTCTACATAGTATAAACACCCTATGCCATTCCATTATGAACATGCACTTATCAAAGAATTCTAAAGGTCTGTGTAGATACAGAGGAACTGCAATTCTATCAATGTGGTTGCCAACTGTGTGGCATCCACTGCTAATTTCTTGCCTAATGAACTCCTTTCCTTGCTCACTAACAATATCTCAATTTAGATGAAGGCAGAAAAAAATTCCATCATGTCACCTGTCTCACTAGAAGTGCTTTTATGTATATCTTTTTATAATAACTTAGTTCTATAAATATTGGATTTTCTAAATTTCATTTATAAAGATAGTCCAATGAAAAGTATTTATAGATTTCAGACTAAAATATATCTCTCAAATAAGCATTTTCATATAAAATAAATAAAGGTTATAGTAGAAAGTTAGATGTCACATCAGTGTATATATGTTTCCTAAGATTAATCCTACAACAAAAATACATATTATGTCTGTCTCAATATTCACATATTCACAGGTCAAATATTATCAAATTTGCAATAAATTTGTATCAAATTTGCAATAAGAGCAATACTTTTACAAAGTTAATATTAATTGTCTTGACTGCAATGTGCAGCATAAAAGATACTGGCCCTAACATTCAAAACATCTGTGTATATACTTTACTCACCAAAGAACTTGGAGAGCCCAGAATTGGTTTGTAAAGCATTTTTTTGTTATAATCAAAAATACCTCCAGAGCCTTCAGAAGTTTTCCTATATAAAAGAGGTTTTACCATTATCTGTTTACACCAGGATGGAGAAAAAGAGAATTCCAATTTTTTAGGAAAAATAGTTTTACCTTATTTGATAAACCAAGACCAAGCATCCTATGTGCGATGGTAATTTGTGTGACATTTTTCATAAATTAAACAAAGGCATAATGAAAATATAGACTTTCCTAATTGAGCTCCACTCTTCCCTACACTCTGCTCCCTGACTGGGCACTTATAAGCCATCTGGGCAAGTTTAATACAGTATTTATTGTGTGTTTGCATCAGAACTCCCATTCCTTTTTTAAAAAATATATTTTATTTTATTTTGTTTATTACATATTATTTTTTGTTGTTGCAGTTTTGGGCCGGGGCTGGACTTGAACCTGGTACCTCTGGTATATGAGGCCAGCACCCTTACTCCTTGAGCCATAGGCACCACCACAGAACTCCCATTCTTATCATTACTCATGACCTTCATACTATAAACTAATTACTTTTAAGTTACCCCAAGGCTATGCACTTACTGTGTATGTTATAGAAAATCTGCACTAATAAATAAGTGTTGAGTAAAAGATTAACTTGATAGATAATACACATTTTCAGCGTGAGATTTTTCATCACTATTTTTACCAGTCCAAGGAAAAGTAGATGAAACTAGACAGAAAGCTGCTATCAAATTGATTTTTAAAATTTTATCGAAACTATTACAAAGTTGTAGAAAATACATTAAAAGGAAAATAAGCCTAGAACTTTCATTAAAACAATTTTTGCCCAAGAAAACAATTTTGTGATTAAAGTTCATTTGGTGCATTTCTTCTTAGGCTATTGGCTATTCCACAGTTAAAGAAAACATAATATTGAAGCTCTTGGTAAATTAGCGTGGCTAAGTGAATTTACAGGGAAATCCACCTGTCAAAACTCATTGTTTTTCTCTCTTATAAATTTTCCTTTGTGAATATAACTATATGTTGTTCAGTTTAGTATAATTACAACTGAGCATATTGGGAAAGTATTTTACATTTTAAACAAAAAGTTGGTTATACTCCCTCAATACTACACATGTTAATAATGCACGTTAGTAATATGTGTCACCTTCAGTTTTATCAAAAAATAAAGGAGAAAAATATGATGGACTAGAAACAGCCTGCCAGCATGCCACTCTCAAGGAAAAACGTGAAAACTTTGGCCTACTAAACCTCACTCTTCTTTGAAGCAACATTGTGAAATCATAAAGAAGCAATGTGGGGCACCCCGAGTAGTGGGGAAAGTTGACAAGGCAAATATATATAATAACATCAGAGGATACGCAGAGGACTGGGAGGAGAGATGCTGGGTGCTGCGTTCACCCTGCTGGTGCAGCGTGAATTGTATGACAGTCTTACACTGCCACAGACCTCTGCCAGGTCTGAGTGGGCACCTGCCTGAAGTTTGTGCAGAGTCACTGCACCAGACGACTGGTGCGGTGGGGACTGGGCAGCAGCCAGCAGCCATCCTCAGCTGTCAGGTGTGCAGTACCAGGTTTGTTCCAGGTTGAGGGATCAGACTCATTGGACTTCGTGTGGCACACTGTGTGACTGGAGCGCAATGGCATCTAAGCGTGGAATCGACTGGGCTGCCCCGGCTCTGAAATGGCAGGTATTGTGAGTGACCAATTCAGTAGGTCCAGGGTGGGCGGGGAGAATTCTGCAGTCACTGAGCTGCCAGAACTGACCTCTACTCGCCTGAGTTGGCATCGGCACAGTCCCTGAGGTTATGGAACAGCTTGCCACTTGCTCAGCCCCAAGACAAGAGACTCTCCAGAGTTCAAGTGCCCCTGCATGGTCAGCCGTGAACCCCACATGAGCCCCACTGCCTGCACAGCTCAGACTCTGGCTCAGAGGCCCTGCTCAGAAGGTCTGCTTCGGGATCCTCCCCAGTTCTGGCTCTGAGGCTCTCATCCTGGAGTCTGAGGCTCTGCCTTTGCACTTCCAGAAAATTTACCTGGGCCATGACATCATACCCAAGACTCCAGAACTGCACCTGGACAACCAGGCCTGGCACCCTCAGGAGCACAGGCTGACCAGGAGCTATGGCCTTTCCCTCATGCATTCCAACTGGGAGAGCAGTTTGAGTCCAGAATTTGGTGAGCAGCCACATTTCTCCAGAGGATGTTAACTTCAGGTTTAGGCCTTCAGAGGATTGGGTTCATGCTTATTCCCCTAATACTGGTAGTGGACCCAAGGCATTCAATTTGGGAATTCTCTGCCTTCTAGTGTTTCATAGAGATGCATGCTAGCAGAATAGGCGTGAATATGGCAGGGGAGGGGGAAGGGTGTTGAGAGCTGAATAGAGAGATTTTAAATCCAAGATAGCCTTATCTCCATGGGCAGGCATTCTGGATGAGTGGGGGCCCTTCAACCCCTTCCTGTGGCTTTCCCCAAAGGCTGGGAACAAACTACTTACCCCGCTGCTGAAAGACCTAATGACCACCTTGGTAGAGCCTAAGGGCAAGCTCACCCAACCCAACCCTGGCTATGCTCATTTCCTCACACATTTTCACCTTCCACCGTGGCAGAGAATAAGGACTAACCTGGAAGTCCCAGAGCCCCAACTATCACCTGGAGCATTCGAGTGTTGTTCCTGAGAGATTAGTGCTGGAATTTCTTTCTTCAGTAGGGTCTTGGTCTCAGGGATTAGAAGAATGAATCCACAGACCACAGATCAGTCATAAGACAGGATTTATTCTACAGAAAAGAATACAGACAAAGCACCAGAGCTTCTGGCTGAGGGAAAAACTCAAGTCACAAAAAATCTCCTCCTGGGTCTTTTCTCTCTGGCTCTATATATAGCCCAACAAATGAATGGATGTAATCCCTTCAGTTAGGCCTAGGAAACTTACGGGAAGTTGACCAGGCCTGGGAAATGGAAAGTTCCCTGTTCGGGCACAAGTGCTGAGCTGAGGGAGCCAGAGGCCAGGTGGAGACACTACAGTGGGGTGTCCCCCCAGGAGTTGTCCGGCCCCTCTGGACCCTGGAGCCTTCTATGCTGCCCAACCCCTTGGTTCCTCTGCTGACTGCCGTCTACCAAGACCCCCAGGTGGGAGAAGGCAGGTCCTGCCTCGGCTCTGGCTGCGCTGTATCAGTAACATGTCCCCAAAACACTGCTTTAAAATGAGAGAACTGTAAGACATGGTCACATACAGGCACATATGAGACTATCACATGAGAAGTAAAATGAATTAAGGCCTTTTGATATATTCAGTATTCTAAAAGTCCCCACTCAAGAGCATGAGCCATTATGCTCACTCAAGTGGTAGGGAAGTACCTGACAATTGCTCCTCCCAGAGATGCTAAATGCCACAGTTGGAGCTCAAACAACAAGGAAGTTGGAGAGGAAAATACAGGCCCCCTGGGGACAAATATAATAGCACACTAAGGGGAACCAATATCAGAACACCTTTAGCAAGCAGTAATGTAAGATCTCTGAGCCCGGCTCTGGTTCTCTCTCACTCACTCTCTTTGCCTCTGTGTGCTTCTCCCACCCCCTCTTCTGCTACACACGTTGATCCCAGTCATGTATTTCAATCAAGGACTTCCCAATTTGGTGGTGGCCCTGGCTATAATTGAGAGCAGTGACTGATTCTCCCTGGAGGAAAGTAACACCAATTTAACTTCTTAGGACACATACTAAAAAGCTGAGTGAGTTCACATACAGAGATTATCAAACACAGGAAAAAGTAAACTGCTTTGATTTAGGGTGAGGAAAAATGAACAAACAAAACAAAACAGAATGTATCTATTCCCCTCCTGCAGATTTTTTGTACAAATGTGCTATTCACAAAAGCCTCGCAAAACAAAGAGCAGGCATTAGGTACAGGGCACTCAGAAGGTATACATAGTCACAGCAATTATTTCTACTCCAATACAGGCAGAATCTCATGAAGATGATGAGACAATGAGTGAAAGAGTTAGGTGGAAACAGCATAAAAACCTGTTTCCTTTTCACGGAGTGCTTCAGAGATTCAGCCATACTGAAATTGTATCCTTATGTTTCTTTATCATCCATGTTACGTCACCACTTACTGTGTTTAGGTTGAATTCTTTGCAGTTTCAGACAAATTAAATCTATATCTCCACCAATTTAAGCCAATCCAAATCATGCATTCTGCCTGTTTGGAAAGAATGATGCAGAGATTAGCTTAGCATGCAATTTATGCTATGCCATCAAACAGGGAAGGTATTTACAAGGCCTGGAGCAGCTGCCACGGTGAAAGTCAATGATAAGGTCAAGAAAACCACAAGGGATTGTGATGGGGGCCTCTGCAAGACTGGAATTGACAGTTTTAGATTTGTAAATGCTCTTTAGTGTTTACACCAGTACGACTCACATTTTGTCTTTTGACAGGAAGAATTTCTAATGAATAGATGTGAAATCAACTGCTTTGTAAATGAATTATTCTATGATAATAATTATTATCACTTCATTTTTATAGGTCTATAGACTACGTGTTAGGTGAGCTACTCATCCTTTGAATATTGCATGGATACAGCTTACAAAACTGGCTACTGTATCTTTCTTCACTAAGTAAAGTTATAAAAAATGGAGAGTAAGATTGATTTTATTCAATTATTTTTATAAAGTCATGTGTAAAAAGGCAAGAAGAAATTCAGAAGATGATACCTATTTCTTATTTCATAGTTCGACTTAGGAACTTTTCTAACCCAATAGGGCAAGGGTATCATCACAAGTTCTTTAGTTTAAAAAAAAAATGGAGAAGCTCTAGAAGGCTGATAACCATTCTTTACAAGTGCACACATAAGGAGATTAGGAATGGCTTTGCCAATTCAGCATAGTATTATAAACTGACAATCAGCCTGAAGAAGACAGCTCATTAGCAACCTGAACCACAAAAACACGATAGAAAACTAAAGATCTCCATGGATGACATGGAGTGGAAAGCTGTCAGTGAGCACTGGTACTTCTTCAGCACAATTGCCTTTAAAAGGAAAGCTAATGGGAAAAAATAGAAAACCAGATCAATAAAATCAGCATAACCTTCAAAATGGCAGGAGGCACAGCAAGTTTCTAACCAAGTTAATAGTTTCTTGAGCGGTTAAGGATTCCACTTATGTTGAGGATTTTGTTATGACAGGGATATTACATACATAATGTTTTCAACACAATTATTGAAGAATTGGCCAAATGGTCTACAGTTGATGAGAAAACTCAAGAAATAATAATTAAGGTCATCTCAAGATTAAAATGATGGACGATATTTTAGGAGTTTTATAGAAGTAACAAAAAATACAAGAATTTTTAATGAGATAAAATAGTATGTGTATTTTAAATTACGAAAAGAAGTGAGAGTATTCGTTCAGAGATATAATCAAGGAGTTCATACAGAATATCAAATAAATGCAAAATATTCATAGTTAAAAATTAAAATATTTAAATATCTACCACTTTGTAATCAACTTCTCCATTTCTTTTAATATGCACAAATTAAACACAAGTGAAAAGTAAAAATATAGTAAGTAGTAGTGAAGGCCTAGATATAAAGAAATAGAATTAGATGTATATGTGGAAAAGTTTATTTATGGGCATGTAAAAAATCAAACCAATCTGGCAACCATTGGTAAACAGTGATTGCTCATAAAAGAATGGAGTAGAGAGGCCTCACAGTGGGGTTTGTAAATATTTCCCCAGTTAAATGACCTATGGATAATAAAAGTAAACTTTAATCTGTGCACATTTATTCTGAGTGTGTACTGGAATGTGTATTTTGGTTAATTCTTAAATCCAGTTCTCTATTACTGGATTTGTCAAGCAGGAAGGGAAAGGATAATCAAAACCAAGGGTGAAAGGCGTGCAAAGCACAAAATATTTTTAATTAACTTGATTGTGGTGAACATGTCATCAAATATACATACATCAAAATATAATGTGCATCTTAAATATATAGAATTTTTATTTATAAATTTATCCTCATTAAAGCTGAATGGGAAAAAAAGAGTACAAAATCTATTGTGGAACTTAAGTGTTCTCACCAACAAAATGACACATTTTTGAGACGATGCATTTGTTAATTAGCTAGATTCAGTCACTCCATACTGTGTATATACTTTAGGACATCAAGATATGTGAAATGCATGCATACAATTTTACATGTCAATTCAAACAAAGTAAAATACCTATTACATGAACTTTCTTAAATGTCAAATGCCTGAAGTATTTTAAACTGATTGAATGAGTAAATGATGAATTTATTATTTTTAGAAATAGTGTACAATCTTTTATGTGATGTGACAAGATGTAGTGATCTCTCCTATTCGGTAATATAACAACTATATAATTATTAAGAAATATAAATCAAAAGTCATTTATGTTTTTTAAAAAACCATTCAGAGCTTAGTAACAGTATACACTGTTAGTGTTCTTCTCCCCAGTAATGATTTTATCTGATTAAAAATATATAAACTAAATAAAATAAGTGGGAAATTTAGTTTGCTCTGGAGAAAATCCTAAAGCCTGCTTCTTGGGTTAAAAATTTAAATGGGTAGCTAATGATAAGCACTATTCCAGGATATGATTATAAATAATAATCTAAAAGAGACAATAAAATTGAATTTTGACCTCTTACGCACCTCTGAATAAAAATAATAAAAGACCATTGAGACAAGGGAGTTTAAAGTGAGGGAAAAAAATCAATCAATTCTGCAGTAGATTGGAGTGTATCTTTATGTCTGTGCTGAACTGCATTAAAGTCATTATTTTTTTGGCATTGACAAAAAGGTCTTTAAGTTATGATAGAGATAAAAAACCTTTCATAATCATTTTAAGCTAATATCTTTGAAGAAAATTATTTAGACTTGCAAAGTTTTTACTCTGTTATTTAAAATCAAATAATTCTTGAAATGACTAAAGAAGGATTATACTTGAAGACAAGATTTTATTTATTTATTTACTTATTTTGTAACCTAGTTAAAAAAATCCTCTGAAATCTTGGTGACTATCTTTTAAAATCTATTCAAATCTATAAAATTTTCTTAACTGTTCTAGTTACTTATATCTCTAGTTGCAAAAATTAGATTTTTAAAAACATATTTTTAAACATTGTGCTATAGCTACTTTACACTAAAACAATTCTAATTTTTGATGTTCTTTTGAATATTCAGGATCATTGAGTTATCACCTTATCCCAATCAGAATGGCTTTTATTAAAATGTCCAAAAATAATAGATGCTGGTTTGGGGGTGAAAGGATGCTTATATACTGTTGGTTGGACTGCAAATAATTAGTGCAGCCTCTATGAAAAGCAGAGTGGTGATTGCACAAAGAATTAAAAGTTGACTTACCATTTGATCTAGCAATCTCACTACTGGGTATTTACCCAAAGGAAAAAGAGTCATTTTATTAAAAAAGATACTCAAATGCTTATTGCAGCAATATAATTTACAAATGCAAAGATGTGTAATCAAAGCAGACGCCATTAATTCATAAGCAGGTTAACAGACTCTGATATATGTATGGTGTGGGATACTGCTCAGTCATGATCAAGGATGCCTTAAGGCCCTTCTCAACAATTAGACACAACTAGAGACCATTATCATAAGTGAAGAATCTAAAGGATAGAAAAACAAGTACCACATGTACTCACTATTAAATTGGACTAACTGAGGAAAACATATGTGCACAGAGGGAAGCAAAACACTATAGAAATCATGCAAGGGGGTTGGGAGAGGAGGACGTGGGCAAAAACTTGCCTAATGGCTACAAGGAACACTGAGTGAAGGGCACACTTGTAACTATGACTCAAGCATCACAAAAGTGATCCTGGTAACCAAAATGATTTGTATCCTATAATAATTTGAAATTAATAAAAATTGCAGAGGAGGACCAATGCCCCAGGCCAACAAATAATACCAATGGCCATTCTTGTCAGTGAAGAGGTCTTTGGTGGCTTCCAGCCTCTGCGTGTTCCAAGTGAGGCCCAAACAACATGCATAGAGTTACGCTCCTCTGCTTCACCCTGTCAGACTTCCCAACCCATAGAATTTGTCAGTATAATACTAGAGATTTGGAAAAAATTTGGAATATTGGAACAAATAAAAGATAGAAAATTGTCTTGACTCTCAATAAAGATTCAAAGAATGAATCTTATTTCTTAAATCCCTTTGAATAAATATACATATATATATTTTTTTGTAAAGACAGAGTCTCACTTTCTCGCCCTCAGTAGTCTTTGAAGATCTGCCATCTAAGACCTTAAAGTTCCCGTAGTTGTTCTAGGTCATAGCACAAATTAGTATGCATAAATGCAGTTATAGAATGACTAAAATATTAAACTATACACCTTAACATCAAATGTGATTAGACTCCTATAGACACAAAGGCTTTTTAAAAATAGTCCATTTGACTACATTCTATTTATTAAAGAAAAAGACTCCTGACAAGGTATGTGAATATTATTTCTAGTACATGTCAGAAGTATGAATCTTTAATGTTTTTATATTGATCTTAATAATGCTATCTAACATATGATTTTCAGCTTATTAAGGTAGCCTAGTATAGTTCTTATGTTATTATTATGAACTATTCAAGGCAAAGTCCCAATTACAGAGAAACTATAGGGAAAAATCTATCTCATGGGAGGCAATTTTTATGGCCTTCAATAATTTCTCAGCAATTTATGCTCCTGGGCTGCATGGAACCTGATTTCCTTATTAATTAACTGGAGGATAAAAGTAGGGCCAAGTAGAAGAATCTAGAAGTGTTGAGAGTAAATGTCCTAGTTCATTTCCCTATCATTTTTATCACTGCCTCTTTACCAATGTTCACTTACAAGTTATTAGTAAGACTGAGATAATCTGAAGGTAATATTGTTTGATCCCACTTAACAGAAATCAGACATCTTAGTGTCTCATTTGTAAATCACTTTAAGGATACAGTTAATCCAGAGAAAAATATAAAATCTTCCTAATTCTGGGATCACTCATGCCAAACCACAGGTACTATCTTGGTGCATTAGAACACATGAGGTCTTCAAGTGGCATATGTGCTCGTATCACTTACAAAGAAAGATCGTCTCCATCATGAAACATTTCAAAACAGTTAAGAAACAAATGTGGCATTTTTTAGGGAATCTTATTTCACTCTATTAGTTTTTTGATATGTCAAGTTGAATTACTCAAACATTCATTTGTCATGCTCATGGGAGGAATTTTTTATTTGTAAGTAAAACTCCTGTCTTATTTCTAGATTCTATAACAAAACACTATAGGCTGGATGGTTTATAAATATCCGAAATTTTTCTCCTACGTTCTTTGGTAGAAGTCTGAGATCAGGATAAGGGCATTGTCAGGTTCTGAACAGGGTTCTTTTCTCGTTTGCAGGTTGCTGACTTTCATTGTCTTCTCACATGGAGTAAAGAGGGTAAGAGAGTTCTCTGGGGCCCATTTTGTATAAAAACACTAATCCTTTCATGAGGCTCCACCCTTGTGATCTAATTACCTCTCATGGGCCACATTTCATAGTGCCATCACATTGGGGGTTAGGATTTTGACACAAAAATTGTGCAGAGAGACAGTCAATGTGGAATCTGGCTATTTTTGGTTCAACTGTATTTCCCTTTTTAATAAGATTTATTTTGTAAATTCTAGCACACTTCTAGTCAGATTTTGTTTTACAACTTAGGAGCATTGTCTGGGCATAGTATCTCTCATATGTAATACTAGCATGTTGGGAAGCCAAGGAGGGAGGATAATTTAAGGCCATAAAATTGAGAGCAGCCTGGGCAACATAGCTAGACCCCATATCTAAACAAACCCACAAACAAAAATTAGTTCACTAAGAGCTTATAGTCTTAGTTACGCAGGAGGCTGAGGAGGGAATGTCCCCAGAAGTTTGAGGTTACAGTAAGCTATGATTATGACACTGTGCTCCAACCTAGGTGATAGGAATAAGACCGTGTCTTAAAGGAAAATTTATATATATTATATAACATTTTATTGTTTTTAATCTTTTTTTTTCTCCTTATTTTGTAGAGACAGAGTCTCACTCTGTCGCCCTTGGTAGAGTGCTATGGCATCACACAGCTCACAGCAACCTCCGACTCCTGTGCCCAGGCAATTCTCCTGCCTCGGCCTCCTGAGCAGCTGGGACTATAGGGGCCGCCACAATGCCCAGCTATTTTTTTGTTGCAGTTTGGCTGGGGCCGGTGTCCTACCCACTAAGCCACAAGTACCGCCCAACATTTTAAATATATATATGATATTTATCATATCATATATAAAGGTTTTATATATAGAAAAAAAATTAAATATTTTTAATATATATGATATTTATCATATCATACACAAAGGTTTTATATTTAAACCTTTGTGTATGATACAATAAAATATATTATTAGTGGTATTTTTTAATCACTAACTTTTACTGAATTCACCTTAATGTCACACTCTTTTTACCATTATAATGGAAATAATTTAGGTGGAAAACAGACTCATCAAAGTAGATGTGCTGGAAGACAGCTCTCTACGTGGATAGAACAGCTGAGTTAAATGACTGTGCTTCCCAGGGAGTGTCAGCATCATCTTGAGATTTTCTTGCTTTAATTGCTCGCATTACCATCACTGAAATGTCTACAGACATACGATGTAAGCAGAAAAGAAAAGAAGAAACTTTAGGAAGAGACTCTTCTAAATCTCTGGAAGAATAGAAGACATATAAATAACAAGGGTAGGGGACTAGAAAGTAACAAAACTGAATTACAGAGGTCAAATTTTTTATTCTCCAGAACCAATGTGCATGCTGGTCATGAAAGCATAAATCATTCATCATTTGAGGTAAAAGAAAAATGACATAAAGAAAACAACCATGAGCCTACCATTCTCAATTCAAAAGGGCATTAGAGTTTTGGAATCTTATTATGCGTAATCTTCATTTTTTTAGGTGTTTGCCACGCTTGTTAATAATTATGAAATATTAACAGCCATTTTGAAAGGCTTATTTATTTTTGACAAAACTAAAAAGAATCAACTGAGTATTGAAAAATATCTCTGTACTCCTCATTCACCCAACAAAGTAGACCATCTACAAGATCAGAAACAAAGGGAACAGTGCAAGTTCCTTGGCAGAAAGTTTGAGAATAACCACTAAAAGATAACAATTTATTTTTATTTATGTATTAATTTATTCATTTATTTTTGAGACAGAGTCTTACTTTGTCACCCTCGGTAGAGTGCTGTGGGTTCATCGTAGCTCACAGGAAACTTCAAACTACTGGGATCAAGCGATCATCTTGTCTCAGTCTTCCAAGTAGGGGGACTACAGGTGCCCACAACAACACTGGCTATTTTTAGAGACAGGGTCTTGATTTTGCTCAGGCTGGCCCTGAACTCCTGAAATAAAGCAATCCATCTGCCTCAGGCTCCCATAGTGCTGGGATTACAGCCGTGAGCCACTGTGCTCAGCCTAAAAATTTTCTTTTTAGAATACAGCATGTTATTTAATCAACTTTCCCACCTATCTATATCGCCATAATTGCGTGAGTTAGATAGTTAGCTTGACTAGCTGTTAAGGAGGAGTAAGACATACTTTTATTATTTATTTATTTTTTATTAGATCATTAATTTGGGGTACATCATGGGGTACAATGTGCTGATTTTATACAATTTGGAATGTTTACATCACAGTGGTTAACATAGATGTCTAAACACAAAACATACTTTTATATTCACTAATATGCATGAAATTAGTAGTTGAAGTCTGATATGTATATAGATATATTTAGACCTGTGTGAGATTTTCTGAATGATTACTTTCTTCTTCTTATAATTTTTATTACCAAAATCTCATCCAAAGCAGAGAATCCTGGATAACTGTACATAGTAGGTTCTCAGCAATATCTTTTGTAATAACTTTAATATGCCATTCTCTCAAAACTCTAAAGAGATCCATCCAGTTAAAGTTTAACTTGCTTTATTGAAAAATAGTTATAATGAACTCTGTGTAATTATTATAATGAAAGAGCTAGCTAACACAAATAAAGTATTAACTTATGTCTTCAGTAACAAAATAGCAAGGCTTAATATGTTTTAACATATTTAAAGATATTGACTTGA
Source organism: Perodicticus potto (assembly GCA_963574655.1). Taxonomy (NCBI): domain Eukaryota; kingdom Metazoa; phylum Chordata; class Mammalia; order Primates; family Lorisidae; genus Perodicticus; species Perodicticus potto. The sequence goes on from CAUYRH010138565.1 coordinate 16,816, forward strand.
CTTTTGCAGCAAAATCAAGTGAAATTAAAATAAACTCAAATTAATATCTACCAATGTTGATTTTTAAAATTCATTAACTTTTTGACTTGTACTATGGTATGTAAAATGTTTATATTGGCAAATGTAGGTAAAGAATGTGTAAAGCTCTATGTTTTTAAGACTTTTACAGTGACTAAAACTGTTTTGAAATAACTAGTTAAAATTTAATTTTGGACAATTCTGAAAATAAAAAAAATCCAAGTTATGGTACTGAGCCATTATTTGTCTTCTTGAAGCTTCCACACTACAATTCTAATCTTATCCCTTTACAAACTGTAGAACACAGTTACCGCCTTCTCTGTGATCGATAGCTTCAGATACTCGGATGGAATTACCACATCACTAAAATGTCAGCCTTTCTAAGTTAAACATTTACTAGCCCTTTGGCTTTTCATCATTGAACAGGTTTTCAACACCTTCACTATCCAGTCACTTTTACCTTGGAAGTGAAGCTATAGGATCTGCTTTGTTTTAAGGGCTGCTCTTGACAGCAGCCGTTCTTGACAGATGCAGAAATATTTGACAGACACATTTCCTGATGCAGACCCTCAATGGTTAGGCGTACTAGCAGTGTCTTCATCAACTGTCAAACCCTTTTAGAGACAGAGTTCCTGTCAGCTGGTGAAACCGACAGTGACAGCTCTTATCAATGTTGACTCATAATGGCAACAAGTTTCAGCAGCATTCAAGAATGCTTAGATTTTTCTTGGGGTGATTGGTGCTTTTGAGTAGCTTTTCAGCTCTTCGTCATTACAATAATAGTGCACTTAGGCAGAGGTTTCTTGGATGATACCAAGATAGGTCTACACATGGCTGTGAAACCCATTGTCTTAGTTCACTTGAGCTGGCATAACAAAGTCTATAGATTGTGTGACTCAAGTCAATACCTGTTTAGTATGGGTCTTCTCTTCAGAAAAGAAATCACAAGAGGTATTAGACCTTTAATAATTGAATTTAGTGGAAACAAAATTCAGTCCATAGCAATCTGCTCTCAAAAAATTAATAGCCTTTTCACATCCAAAATGTACTCAAACAATCCCAACAGCTGCCAAATTCTTAACTCATTTTGGCATTAATTCTAAAAATTCTTAACTCATTTTGGCATTAATTTTGACTTTGGATTTTAGAATTAATGCCAAAATGAGTATATGTATCTTCTAATAAGATAGAAGATAGATGTGGGAGGCTCAAGGCACAATTCACTCTGAGGAAAAATTCACCTCAGAGTGTGAAACCAGACTGGATGTGCTATTTCCAAATTACAATGGTGGGCAGGCATTGGATGAACATTCTCATTCCACAACATAAATATTAGAAGAAAAAAAAAGTGTGATAAGAAAATATTGCCTAATAGATACATGACTTTCTAGGCCACATCAGAGGAAGGGAGGCTATCAGATTAAGGAGAGGGGAGAACAGACAAAGCTCAGGCATAAATCATAGAGAGAAATTCCCACTAATTCATGAGTGGGTAAACAAAATGTAGTATAAGTATACCATAAATGTTACTCAACCACGAGGAGGGATGCCTTAATGCCTTTGTCAGCAACTTGGAGGTAACTGGAAACCATTATACTAAGTGAACTATCCATAGAACAGAAAAAGAAACACTGCATGTATTCATCATTAACTTGGAACTGACTGATGAGCAGAAAGACATGAAATTCAGTTGAAGTCCATCAGGTGAAAAGAAGGATGAAGGGTAGATAAAAACTTACCAAGTGGGTATGGTGAACACTTACGACGTTGTTTAACAGGTATACTTTTAACCCTGATTCAAGCTTTTCAAAAGCAATCTATGTAGCCAAAACCCTTCGTACCCTGGTAATGTTTTGAAATAAAAACTTATGAATTAAGAACAAGAAAAAAAAAATGATAGAATCCAAGCAAGTATAAAATATAGCAGTGCAAATTTCTTTAGAGCTTTGAGAATAAGGCTTCTTATTCTACATTCTGGCCTAAAGGTCACCAAGTGGCATCACCACCTCCACGGTACTGACTTTCTAGGAAGTTCCCAACCTCTGAGAGCAGGAAGAACAAAGACTTGCCTGGGTTTGTAATGGGAGTAGCAGCCCTGATGATAACTGAGTCCCTTCAGGATCACTATTCCTTCTCGAAGAACAGCATACATTTGAACCATATGTCCTCTTTCCTGGTCTTATAAAATCCAAGAAAGACAATACCTTCTTTCAGTATGTCTCACTTTCTTTTCCTCTTTACTTTTAACTGGAAGGTACTTTTGCTGATAAAATCCCATATTTATTCCTGGTTTGGATGAGATGGATGTTTAGGTCTATGGGTTAAAGCCGTGACCCCTCTAATAAATGGTTGTTCAGTCACACCCCTGGTGTTTTCTTCAGAACATGTTTTCTCATATTTCACAATGTGGATAGGCTGAAAATTTTCCAATTTTTAAAGTATTGGTCACTTTCTTTTTATCAACTTATTTTTTAATTTTTCTCTCCCCTCTCACATTTTACAAGAAGGAGCCAAGCTATTCTTTCAACATTTTGCTTTGACATTTCTCAGTAAAATGACCAATTTTACCACTTGCTCACAATTTTTAGCTGTAACAAAACTTTAGAACACAGTTTATATAAACTATCTACTATTTTTTGGATAAAATTCACCTTTCTTCACTTTTCAATAACATGTTCTTTATTACATTCTGAGATATCACCAGTATCAGCCTTAGCTTTGATACATATAGAATAATTTTAAAATTCTTCCAGGCTTTATCCATTACCCATTTCCAAAGTTGCGTTTAGATATTTGTTACTTCAGAACTCCCATTTCTTTGCCTAAACTATTAGGATTCTCCAGACAAAAAGAACCAAGAGAATACACATGTACACGTGTACACACATATACAAACATGCACACATTCATATAAGAAATGGCTGTGAAATTATTCCACTTGCAGAATATGAACAGACAGAAGGTCTTCAGGTGGTAAGCTGTAGAGCCAATGGTAAAGTTGACAGGCTTGAGACTCAAGAAGAGCCAATGTTTAGTTCCATTTTGAAAGCAAGAAAATAAAAGATACTGCACCTCAGTCAGGAAGAAAGACTTCCCTCTTATTGACAGGTGGACTCGACTTTTTATTCCAGTTAGGTCTTTTAGTTTGATGAGTACTGCCCACATCATGGATTACAATCCACTGTTTTTATTCAATCTACTGTTATTCAAATGTCAATATCTTCCCAAAGCATACAGAATAAAGTTTCATTAAATATTTGAACACCCGATGGCCCAATCAAATTGATACATTAAAATTAACCATCTTATGTTCATAGTCAGAATTTTGGATGAATATTTCTGTAAATAGAATTGATGAGTTTTTTATTAGCCCCATCTCAGAAAAAAAAAAAAAGTGGAAATATTACAACAACTTTCAAGTTGTTCCAATTTAAGATGTTAATTCTAACAGAATTTCTGCTGAGTTTTCTACAAGAACAATGGCAAGAACAATGAGGCTTATTTCTTTTCATGAAGCTCTATTAGGAAAGAAATGCTCTCTATATAGCAGCATTTACCGGCACCTTAAGTGTTCTTTGAGATAGGTCATTGAATTATTCTGAGATTAGGTGGAATTTTGTACCTGATAGATGCCATCACAAAGTTTGTAGCAGAATACATCTAAAACTCTCATGGGGAGCTTGAACTCAGTTAACTGAAGAAATTGGTAGAAATTCCATTTTCTTACTACATGGCTGCTTCTAAACAAAAAGAATCAGATTCGAGAATTAAATCACATCCCAGATGACATTTCTGGGCATATTACAGTTTTCCAATTTATATATACATTCTATTACAGATTAATAACTCAAACTATTTCAGTTTGAGGTCTCTCAACTCAGAGATTGATATAAGAAGGAGGGTGCAAGCAGTTTGAGAAGTTATACCACAAAAAAGAAATGCAGAAGATAAAAGAGTTAGAAAAAAGTTAGAGAAGAGATGATGTTTCTTCTGAGATTGTAGAGGACTCCCAGAATTGTCACATTGTTTATCTACAAGCTCCTATTTCTCTCGTTTGTGGGTAGGGGCCTCTACAGATATTCATTTCCCGCTATGTTTGCCTGAACATTTAGAGAACTCAACAAGGAATGCCCAGAAGCAGAAAGCAGTAAGGGTAGTGCTGAGGGTAGCAGCTGTCAAAAGAATAGGAATGCACAAGGGACTCAGCAACAGAAGTCTAGGTGAAGTTGGAGGTGGGATAGGTATGTCAAGAGCCATTGAAAAATACTTCAATGAACAGTTTGATGAAAACATTTCAGACCGTATATGAAACCTGCACATTGTACCCCTTGCACTAATGTATGCAGCTATGATTTAATAATTAAAAAAAATAGAGAGAGATAGATAGAGAGAGGCTTAGGGAGGCAATGAGAAAACACACCCAATTGACACCTGACTCCATAGAGGGTCAGATTATTTTCAAAGACAAATTTATCCCTCAAGCGGCCCCAGACATTCAAAGAAAACTCCAGAAATTGGCTATAGCCCCAGACCATAACCTGGAGAATCTTCTTAAAACGGCCACTAC
>CAUYRH010138567.1:0-11959 GCA_963574655.1 Perodicticus potto
CCACCTCCCAAGTAGCTGGGACTACAGGCGCCCGCCACAACGCCCAGGCATTTTTTTGGTTGCAGCCGTCATTGTTGTTTGGCGGGCCCAGGCTGGATTTGAACCCGCCAGCTCAGGTGTACGTGGCTGGCGCCTTAGCCCATTGAGCCACAGGCGCCGAGCCGAAAGGTTCATTTGTTTTGCTCATTTCTATATTGCCGCCCACTAGAACCGTGCCTGGTGCGTAGTTAGTGGTCAGTAAATCTCTGTGGGGTAAATGGATGCTACTCAGCTTCCCTCCACGTACATACATGTACAGGTGTCCCCCCTCTCCTCTCGCTCTCCACCTTTCTTCAGCCCCCAGTGCGTCCTAGCTAAATTCCTCATCTGCAGCATCCGTCCACAGGTCCAGCCTGCACGCAGAATCCTCTTCCTGCAGTGCCTTCCCAGTGCTGCCGTCGTTGGCTTGCCCTGTTTTCCAAATTAAATCCTCATCTCTCATCCTCCCTTTCTAAGTCCTAACCTATGTCCCTCACCCAATTATCTCCTATGGACAGCCAAACAGAACTACTTAACTAATCCTCAAATTCTTCTTGAATTTTTTGAAATCTGTGCCTGTACACATGAACTTCCCTCTTCTTAGAATTTCACTCTCCTACCCATCTCTGGCCACTACCCAGCAAGGCCTGGTTCAAATGTCAGCACCCCTCAGAGAAGCCTTCCCACCCCACCACTGCCGTCCTTCTCTGGTGATGTAGTCTTGATCTGGGCTTAACATACATATTATCTAGGACATATCTTATGGAATTTCACTACATTTTTCTATGTATTGTGTTTGTCAGGTATTTTAATTTTAAGGACTTTAAAAAAAATGAAGTAATCTGAGCTCATGGACAGCTGAACCCAGTGAAGTCACTAACAGTGTAGTGGACCTTAGAGCCAGACCCACTGGCTTCTACTCTGCTTCTTCTCCTTATGGCCATGTGACATTGAGCATGACTTCTATCCCTCTTCAGTTAAATTGAATAACAATGGAATCTTCTGATTTGTAAAGCCAATTACTTAGAGTAATCCTTGAATCATGAGTGTTATGTTAGAGTCAGCTATTAATAAAAGGAGGAATTTTTAAAAAATCACCTGCACCCAAAATTAGCAAATGTCATCTGACTTGTTTAAACGTATTGTTACAAAGTGCTAACACATTACAGACACAATTGAAGTCTCCTTCCTGTCCCTTTAGATCCTACTTTCTCTCCTCCCTTCCTCCCCAAGGCAGACACTGGGTCCTTTCTTTGGGAGTGAGCTCCCACTAGGTCCTTTCTTTGGGAGTGAGCCAGGGTGGAGCAGGGAGAGGAAGGTGGGGACTTCAGGTGGCCACAACCCCTTGGCTCTGGGTTAAGGGAGCAGACAGAGGAAATCCTTGGTCTCATGCCCAGGTGTGTAATTAGCATGACATCGTTACCTTCTCATGGGTGTTTTCCTCCTTATAGCGCATAGTTATTGCACACAAACAGTAGATAGTATTTGGAGTACTTTGAAGATTCATGTAAATAACACTCTACCTATTTTCTGTCACTGTCTTTTACTCCACAATATATTTTCCAGACCTGTTACCCTTGCTAAATAAAAGTCTAGCTCATTAACTGCTAGGTGTCATTCTACTGAATGGTCATACTACAACTTTCTATTTGCCTATTGGGGGACATTTGGCTTATTTTGAATTTTTCACAGTTACAAATTGTGCTGCTGTGAACTTAATGTTCATGTCCCCTTTTGCCGTTGCACAAGAGTTAATTTAAGGTAAATGCCTAGAAGTAGACGAGCTAAACAATATGTGTATTTGATCTTTACTAGACATTGCCCAGTTGCTTTTCCAGTTTACATCCCACCAGCAACATACGAGATTATCCACACCCATGTCAGCATGTGGTCTCAGAGACTCCATCATGCTCCAGACACTGCGTGTAAAATGCGCTCTCATTGTCCTGAATTACACGTCCCTGATTTTTTCAGATTGAACACATTTTACGTGTTTATTATTCAGGTTTCATCTGCTGAGAATTGCATCTTCCGGATCTTCCTTATATTCTCCTTGTTATTTCTGGGGCTTTTTTTCCTTATTGGATTTTTGGGAAGTTCTTTGCATATTTGTTTATTCTGTGCCTTTGTCAGCTCCGTTTATACTGTCTTCTCAGTCTGTGGCTTATCTTTTGATTCTTAATGTCTGGGGAAATACAAAAAAATTTAAATTCTCACGTAGTAAAATCGATCAATCTCTTTAATAGCGTTTTGAGTCTTTTTAGGAAAATTCTGGTCTAGATGGAAATTTTAGATACTTGGCTCTATATATTAAATTGCACTTTCCAAATTGAAGTTTATTATCTCTGAAGTTATTTTTGTGCAGAGTACAGTAGGATCTAATTTTGCTGGTTTCTCCCATGTGGACAACCAGTTGTCCAAACTCCACCTACCGCCCACTTAATTTCCAGTACCCACCTCTGCCTTAGATTAGGTCCCTCCCTGAGCCTTCATCCCCCGCTGCTGCTCTGCTCACCTCCAGACTAGCATTTCTCCATCTGTGCCTGTGCTTCTATGACGCGTCTCAGTATCTGGTAGGAAGAGTCCCACCTTCTCCCTCACCCACCCACCTTGCTTCTTTCTAGAATTACCTTGGTCATTTTTTGGGTCATTTTTCTTCCACAGAAATTTTACATTTCATTAAGTTCCACACAAATCAACTGGGATTTTAATTTAAAATCATTTATTTCTCACCCTACTTTGTAGGCATTTTAAGAGAAAAACCAAATCACACTCATCTTTTTATCTTCTAAAGCCCACATCAGCTCTACACCTGCACTACCCAATATGGTAACTGTTGGCCATATGTGCACATTTCCATTTAGATTAATTAAATTAAATCTCTGGTTCCTTATAAGCCTTATTTTCCAAGCTCAGTAGTTTAGTGGCTAACACGTGGGACTGCTTGGACAGAGAAACTTCCCGTCATCTCAGACCTTCTGGGGTACAGTGCAGATCTGTACATAGTGATCAGAGGATGCTGATTAAACAGGAATAACAAGAATCAATTGTCCCATAACCTTTAACTCGTGTAAAACACACCAACTTTGACTCTTTTTTGAAAAGTAATTGTTTTGATTTATTCATTCAAAATCTTAAAGTTGGTATTTTTATTGCATATAGAATGAACACACCAGGTTTAACAGATATACCAGAAATGGATATTCACCACATTTTGAGTTACAAAATCAGTCATTATACTGACATTTTTGCTGTTTGGGAAGAGTAAAGCATAAAAAAATTAGTATGTTTGGAAATACTATATTAAATGTCAAAGCAAAACTTCTTTTCTAAGATCTGTTGGAGGAAGATTTGGCAAGTGAATTGGTGCACGTGCTTAGGCCTAAGGAAAATAACGAGAAATCATATTTTCTTTTTTAACAAGTATGTTTGAAAGACTTTCATTCTTTCCTTATTTGTCATAGAGTAGCTATTTTTTACCTTAGCATGTGAATGTGCTGAGAACCACAGAGCACGTCCATTATTCTATGCACTGTAATCAGAAGCTAACATTGATTTAAGTTCATTCGACATTCATCACTCTCTTTCACTTGCCGGTTGACAATCTGGGCTTTCTGAAAAGAAAATCTCTCTTTGGGGAGAGTATCACAGCTATTGTTTTCCTGTCGAAATAGATGCTTTCTCTGTACTTGAAGCATCTAGAATCTAGACCAAAAGTCACTTTTGAAGAAGGTGATAGCCAAGAAAAAGTGCTAAATAGAACTAAACATTCCAGACCTGAAATATCACAAGGTGGAAAAACTTATTTAAGCCCTAGAGACTTCTAGAGTTCCTATCTATTCACTATGAGTGACTGAGAGCAGGAGGGGAAGTAGTTGTGGGATGGTCCCACTACTGTCATCTGCAAGGGGCTCTCTAGTGCACAGTGCTGGGGAGGACGTCGAGGCTGGGTGGAGGACAGGCCCCAGGTGATTAGGAATATCCACTGCAGGGAGAGGAGCTGGAAGCAGCAGAAGGAAGATGAAGGCATGGCCTCCCCTCCATGGCTCCCTGCAGCCTGGGACGTGCCCAGTTGCCATAATATTCCTCAGGGCAGGCATCCTGTCATAAAGCATCACATCTATTGAATGGCATTTTCCCCACAGAGCTAACAAAATTCTTCTACAACAGTCCATCTGTATACAAATATGTGCATTCTAGAGTGGCCCAGACTTTCTGAACAAGTGATCATTTGTAATTTGGGAGAAACACAAACTCGACTTACATGCGCTTCAACACAGGAGGTGGGAAGGAATCGCTGACCTAGGGAGCGAGCCCAGCCCCGCCCCTAAGAGCATCTCTACACAGCTCTGCTCGGGTTTCTTTGTTCAGTGATCAAGGAGGTAAATCGAAAAGACAAATTTGTATTCTTTGTGTAAAGAGAATAAGCTTGCTTGTGCAGTAGTGACATTTATTAATTTGGGGAGTTGTGAAGGATGCAGGAAAGAAGCCACTGTGCTCTTAGCTAAAACTCTGCCAAAATACTGCCTAGAGGTTTCCACTATTAGACTTCATTGTGGACAAAATTGTGTGTTGGTGAGGTGGCTCCTGCAGTCTGGCAATAGCTGCCCTGGGAAAATTGTTCAAGAGCCATCCACTGTTTCTGTATCTCAAGGCCATTGTACGTAAGTCACGTTAATGTAATATTCAAATGCCGAGAAAGTTGCCTTGATTAAAACTTGATTTAATACTCTTGACTAATCAAACTTAAAAACTGAAGAATAACACATTCATTAAAAATTGTTATAGAGGCATATTTTTTGAAATGGAATGATGCTCATAGCATATTCTATAAAAGAAACAGGTTGCAAAGACCACATTTGATACAGTGCTTCTCAGCCATCTGTGGTGAAGAAGGCAGGTCTGACTTTTGTCTGTCTGTCTGTTTCCAATCTGTTGCAAACGAATTTGTGGTCTTACTGGGGATGACAAGTTGGTGACACTGAACTGCTCCCCACCCTGTTCACGGATAGGCATCCACGGGGCACACATCAGGATGTCAGATTGATGTAACATTTCTAATGTCTACTCCCACTGTCTGTGCTTGTCAAATTGCAAATAGGGAAAAACAATTCATAGACCAGCTCCAATAGTTCGTTCTCTGCAATCCCACGTTTGGTAAAATACATAGGTTCCCCATAGGAATTCTTTACTGTATCCCAAGTACAAGTAGATGCAACAGCACTGTAGTACTCAGCAAGTATTTATGGAATGAATGACATTTCCAGAGTCTACACAAGCAGGAAAGGTGGTGTAGAGAGAAATGCTTGGGAGGAGTTGGCAATGCTTGTCCTTGGGTAAATATTAAATAACAGCAGGGTGATTTTACTGGCGAGAGGAAGAGACACAGGGAGGCAGGGGCAGTGGAGGGGATATTTACAGTGTGCTGCCCCTGCCCATGGCACTGATGCCAGTTTTCTATGGCCAAGGTATAGGAACACCAGTTATGGCTGCCTCCTCCTGGGACCCACCCTGAGCATGCTGTTGTGGTCGGCTCCTGCTCCCTGGCCAGTCCCCTGTCCACTTCTGACCCTGATTCTCCAGACTTCCCTTTGACTTTGTAAGCTACTAGCTTTTATTTTCCAAACATGTCTTCTTTTCAGGCAGTGTTGGTGCTATGTTGGACTAAATTGTGTCCACCCAAAACCATATGTTAAAGCCCTCAGCCTCAATGCAATGGTGTTTATAGGAGGAGCCTCAGAGACAAAAATAGTTTAGATGAGGTACTAAGGGTGAGGCCCTCATGAAGGGATCAGTGCCCTTATGAGAAGAGGCACAGGGAGCTTGCTCTTCTTTGCCTTGTATAACATACAGTCAGTGGGTGGCTGTCTGCAAGCCATGAAGAGAGACCTCCCCAGAACCCAGTCATACTTGTACCCTGACCTTAGACTTTCAGCCTCCAGACAGTGAGAAATTAAATGACATATCTGTTCTTCAAGCCACCCAATCCATGGTACTGTGTTATGGCTATTGAACCGACTGGGGCAACGGTGCCATTTGTTTCCATCAAGAACATTGACCCATTAAAAGAAATTAAAGAAAATTACTCATTTTTAATAGTAAAAAAACCTCCAAATGTTACTTATTAGAGATCTCAAGAGAAATACCTTAAAATCTGGAAACAGTGATTTTTTAAATATAGAAAATGTTACTTATTTAGCCTTTTCTCAGCCATGAGAGAAAGGTGTAAGATTTCTAACAATGTGGAAAACTGGGTTTTCAAATTTCTATGTGTGTTTATGTTAGTAGCAATGATATGATATGATATGATAGTGTCTTACTATCCAAGCGGTGTTGATGTGGGGATGTGAGACTTGGATGAGACTGTTTTTCTTCCCAATCTGATGGGTCTTTAGTCCTCCAGGCTCCAGAACCTCAGGACACCTGTCCTGGGATGAACTCACTTCAGGCCCAGGAGCCATTCAATATAAAAAGGCAAATACTCTTCTTTAGGGCCGATGTTCTCAATGCAATTAAAGTAAGCAGGTTCACATATAACACCCCATAAATTCGATGTAAACACTTTGCAAAAAAATCTCAATGGGACACTTTAAATAAATTTTAATCAAAATCATTGTTCTATTTTTATATTACTTTCCTTTTGGAATTAATTTTTGTTGGTATTTTTAAATTATAAATGACTTGTGGCCTAGTGTACCATAGTCAAAGTATAATTTCTCATTCTATAAGCTGATAAACAATTTCTTCTTCAAAATACAATACCATTACGATCATTGGACCATTTCCCGGTGGTAAAATACAATGGGCTCAAATTCTCTTTTCCTCTAAATGTGAATACAAATGTATAAATGGTGGTGATCCAGGACATTTTTAGTGCAGTTTGTACATATTTATTGAGGCAGGTTTTCTATTGCACTTTGTGAAATGCTGGCAGATTAAATATTCAATATTATGAGATTTAAAAAGTATATGTTAAGCAGGAGAAGGTGAAATCCATTCTAAAAATTCAAAAGGAAAACTTTTGAGTCCTAAAGAAATAAGACAAAGGGAACAAGAATATCCACTAGTCAATTTTTATGTAAATGGCAGGAATATACACAAATATTTCTGTTTTTACTGTTTTTCACTATCTTTTATGTAATTACAGTCTAGTTAATTTTAGGATTTATCTTGAGTAAAAGCAGTTGGAAGGTTATGTCTGAGACACTGTTATGAAAACCAGGAGAAAAGGCAGAAGAGCAGAGGTGCAGAGATAAACCTAGTATCCAGCCAGATGGCCCCATCTTTTAGCAACATAGCACCTTGTCATAACCAAGAGACTGATGGTTCAATGCTATGAATCCCAGAAGAGAGCTTATTTGCATTTCATTAGTTGCTTTAATCTTTCTAAACAAAAGCCTACTAAGCCTTCACTCCAGTGTCAGGGTTTTTCACAGTGGAAAATGAAAGCTCTGGTTGGAAATACAGTGTTAGCTTTCGTACTTGAAAAATAAAATGATCTCCTAATTCCAAAGCATTCATAGCATTGAACCATCAGTCTCTTGGTTATGACAAGGTGCTATGTTGCTAAAAGATGGGGCCATTGAAGACACTGGCTGAAGGAAAGATGGAAATGGTTCTATTTTGGCAACTTCTTCTGAGTCTTGAACTATTTCAAAATAAAACGTGTTTTCTTTTTTTGTTTTCTGGTTTTGTTTTTAAATAATGACGTATTACTAGGACAACTAGGCCTGAAAAACTTGGCAAAAATGATCGTGCCCTTGAACTCTTCCTTTGAAGGGCATGACAGTCTCTGACTGCCAAATCAGGGCCACCTCCCTGGGCTGATCCATCCTCAGCCTCCAAGTTCCACGGAGTTTGTGGGCACACTTCAGAAAGCAAAGGTTAAATAGAGTTTTACAAGGTGACCTGAGAGTTGAGACCTCCTTCTTAGCATTGTTTCGGTGGGGTCATGCGTCTGTGCTCCAGAGAACCAATTCAGAAGTGCACTCTTGAAGCCCAAACTATTTGTAAGTTGGGAGTTGTCTGTGTGTTCAGCGCCACGAGTGTGACCTTGGGTTTGGTGCAGAGTACAAGTGAAACTGAAGCCACAGCTGTGGGTTTCTTCTGTTTGAAATAAGCGTTCATCTTCACATGGGAAAAGACACAAGTTTTAACAATATGGCGACCAATCCTATTTCCCAAGCCAAGTCTTATATGAAGGTTATGACCACAAAAAAAATTTGCATTTCTTCTACTATTATTATAATGATTGGTGTCACTTAGTGATCTCGCTGCAAGAGTCTTACTGTCTTTGCTTAATAAATACAGCCAAACATGGCACATCCCACCACACACCTCAACATACCTCAGAGCCTTCTGTGTTTAATATCCTGGCTCTCTGGGGCATCTCACAAGCAGTTGGTGTGACCCTCAGCAGCTGTCACTGTGCTCCTTCCCATGCCTGCCAGGAGCCCTGTCCTTGCATTGCTCCCATACCCCTGCATTCCCGGCAGCCCCCAGGAGCTGACTCATATGCGCACCCCAAATACTATTTGAGTATTTTCTGCACATCTTGTACCTTTCCAGGAATCTCTAAGACAACTGTGGGTGGAGATGTCTCCTTTGTACTGGAGAATTGCATCTTGGGGTAAGTCCTCAAGTCAGAACACAAGGGGAAAATAGCGCATGGTTATAAATCATACTTGAAAATCTTTTCAACAGCCAGAAAGAGAACAGGTCATGGTTCCATAGATCAAGCAGATGAAGCAAATGGCTTGAGGAGCCTCTTGTTGGATAGCAGAGAATAGGAATGGTGATGGGGACACTGGGATGTTGGGAATGCCAGAAATGGCAGACTCACGCCTACTCCTGCACACTCTCTGGGGACTTGAAAGGGGCTGGACCAGTGTCCCTTCAGGCTCAGCCCATAGGTTTCCACAGCTCCTACCTCTAGTTCATCCTCAGGTCTGCATATGTCTGACCCCAAATATAGTCAGAGTTCAAGTTCTTTCCTACAGATCTCTGGGCTGCCTACTGTCAAATCAAGTTTTGCCCTGGGGCCTCTGTATCAGTGTCCCGAAAGATTCTGTCCATGCACCCAAAGCCCACAAAGTGTGGGTGATCACCTATTGACCAGGCAGTGCACACCTGTTCTTTGTTCCTGACCAATCAAAGCTCCTTCTCACGTGCTAACATTCACCTGCTCATGGAGTCCTCCACAACCCATCCCCCCCATTATCTAAGCTCTCCTGAGATAAGCCTTTTCAGTCGATGTATTTTTATCAGCAACCCTTAAGTTATGCTGATTCTCATGTTCATATTAATAATTATGCTCAAACCTTCTCGAATCTGAAATATTCCCTCTTATCACGCTTTTGCCCACATCGCATCTATTCTATGCATAAGCATAGAATATGTGTATTCATATCTATACCAAAGTGGGTAAGTGACTAACTTCTAGAAGCTGCTCTGGAATTCCAGCTCTGTCACCTATTTTGCTGTGTCTTAGATACTTTGCTTACTCTCTTTGAGTTTAATTTACTCTTTGCTAAAATGGGAGATAAATAATGGAGTCAGCTGTGTAGGATTGTAGGGAGAAATAAAGGGAACATTGCAAGTTGATTGCTTAGCATCGTATCAGATCAAAGGAAGAATTCAATATTAACTATAGTTCAAGATTCTTTCCTTTTCCAAATTTCACCCCCTTTCACCTCCCTCACACCTGTTTCCTAAACTCTGCTGTTTCCTATAGGCACCACATATCTATACCCCGTCATACCACTTAGTGCCCAGGAGCACGCCTTCTCACCAGAAGCACCTTTCCTGATTGTGCCATACAAGTTATTATTGTCTTTTTGATCTTGTTGATGACAGTGACTGCACGATGTATTTCTCTTCTATGAAAAATGCCCAATCTAGTGCTGGATGTGTCGCTAGATAGCCTACAAATGATTCATCGGCTCTCTGAATCATTTTGAGGAAAACTCAATGACTCATTTGGTTATCAGTTTAGAAATTCATATTTTCTGAAACTCTCTCTTTTTTTTTTTAATGTTTTGGCTTAATAATACCTTTCCCCAGACCCAAGTGGCAAATAAATTAGGTTCTCTATAGTTTCCAAAGATTATTCTTTCTTGTTCATCCAAGAGCACAAAGCCACAATCTCACATTATCAAACTGGGCCCAGATGCCTGACGCAGTTGCTAATTATTACTCCACTGACGTTGTCAGACGTGCATCTGACCAGCCCGTCATGAGTTGGTGATGCCAATGCGACGACTGTACCAGGGGATCTCGCCAGGGCAGCAGTTGATTTATGCCTCACTGCCTTTGCAGGTATCACACACAATCTAAAAGACATCTAGGGTGTGGGCAACTGTGTGTTCAATGGGGCTCATTTTATGCCTCAGGTACAGTGAGCGTCAAACCGATCTTAAAAATCTCTCCACTTGGACATTTTATGGCTGTGAAATCTCCCTTAGAGAACATCACAATGCTTTATGCAGATGTGATGTCCGCAGCTATTGGCATAACCCTTGCTCAGATGACACGCTCTGAGAATGAGCTTTCCAATAGCCGGAAGTATGACTATTCACGCTGTTAATCAGTCCAAGTACTTGGAACACTGAGTTTGGAAACACTGTGAAATTGGGCATGTAAGTGCCAGCTCTACAATGGGGTTTGGGATTCTCATCATCCTTTCAGGAAAGCACTGCTATCAGAAAGGAGAGGAAACTCATGTAACGTCACAGGCACACACTGAATAAATCAACTAGACAGATGGATTTTTGGATGAGGAAGGTAATGCATGAGTAGGTACAGTCTAAGTTTCTGATTCTGGAATATCAAATTTAAAAACATAAGACATGCACATTGGAAGCTCAACACCCAGAGCGTGGCAGAAAGTAACTTTTAACTTGCTTTTTCTTAAGGTGACTGGAATGAAGCCTGCAGAGCAAGATCTGACATTAGCTAACTTATATTTCAATTAAGAAATCAAAATAATAACTTTTATACATCTTATTTCATTAATCTTCAGGCAGTTAAAATGGAACAAAAAGCTTTCTACCAAAAGATGTAAACCTCATAAAATAAAAGGAATCTCTTTGATAGGCAAGGATTTTCTTAATTGAGAAAAAAATAACATTAATATGTAAAACATGTCATAAACTCTAAATATACTGCTTATTTAAAAGATAGATATATATTGTAAAAACTGCCATTGTCATTTTCTTTTTAGAAGATTGCACCAAGCGTCTCTGTGTTGGATTCAAGTGGATTTTAGAGTCATCACAGTGTGTTGGTAAGTTGAGAGGCTGTCAGAGGATGGGGTTCACTGTGGGGATAGTAGAGCTCAGAGGTGGGACTCAAAGAGAAAAGGAGCTCCATTTCAAATAAGATGAGGAAAATTGGGCAACCAATTAGACTTTTTTAGAAGTTTTATACAACTTCTCAGGGCCTTTAATACATTGTATATGTCTACAATGGAGGGGAGTGGAGCAGGCACTATTTCCAAAACCTATTTTGACATCAAGACCCTTCTGTCACAGAACTTCTCAAAAGATTGGTGGATCCTAGGGACAAACTTTGGGAAACAGAGGCAACACAGCAAATCACCTTGTGAGCTCTGTGACGGTATCTTATGGGTCAATCAGTGGAATGTGGCCTAGACAGTGATAATATTATTTGGTGGCTTTATGGCTGATAAAAGTGGGGTGAGGACAGAGGCTCCAATAGCCAAAAAGGCTGGACAACTGCTGAGGAGACACCTGTGCCTTGGTTTCTCCTTCACTTTACACTTGTGACTAAATGAGGAACCCCCATTTCCTATGCCTAGGCCAGTTTCTTGTGAATTTCCTAGGCCTGAATTCCATGGATGGACTGTGTCCATTCATTGATACACTCATTCACCTTGCCCCCGGTGGAAGGGACTGTATTCATTTGTTTCCTGGCCAAAGAA
>CAUYRH010138568.1:0-16484 GCA_963574655.1 Perodicticus potto
CAACAACAAAAATAAACAAATGGGACTTAATAATACTCAAAAGATTTTGTACAGCTAAGGAGACAACAACCAAAGCAAATAGACAACCTACACAATGGGAAAGGATATTTGCATATTTTGAATCAGACAAAAGCTTGATAAAGGAAATATAGAGAACTCAAATTAATCCACATGAAAAAAGTCAACAATCCCATATATCAATGGGCAAGAGACATGAATAGAACCTTCTCTAAAGAAGACAGACGAATGGCTAACATATGAAAAAATGCTCAGCATCCCTAATTATTAGAGAAATGCAAATCAAAACTACCCTGAGATACCATCTAACTCCAGTGAGAATGGCTCACATCACAAAATCTCAAAACTGCAGATACTGGCGTGGATGTGGAGAGAAGGGAACACTTTTACACTGCCGATGGGACTGCAAACTGATACAACCTTTTTGGAAGGAAGTATGGAGAACTCTCAAAGAACTCAAGCTAGACCTCTCATTTGATCCTGCAATCCCATTACTGGGATCTACCCAGAAGGAAAAAAATCCTTTTATCATAAGGACACTTGCACTAGACTGTCTATTGCAGCTCAATTTACAATCGTCAAAATGTGGAAACAGTCTAAATGCCCACCAACCCAGGAATGGATTAACAAGCTGTGGTTTATGTACACTACGGAATACTTTAGCCATTAAAAAAAAATGGAGACTTTACATCCTTTATATTAACCTGGATGGAAGTGGAACACATTATTCATAGTAAAGCATCACAAGAATGGAGAAGCATGAATCCCATGTACTCAAGTTTGATATGAGGACAATCAATGTCAATTAATGACATGGTGGGGGTGAGGGAAAGGGAGATCAGAGAGAGAAAGAATGATGGAAGGGTGGGGAAAGGAAGAGCAGAGAGAGGGAAGGAGCAAGGGGGGTGGGGTCTTGGTGTGTGCCACACCTTTGGGGGGCAAAACACGATTGTAAGAGGACTTTACCTAACAAATGCAATCAGTGTAACTTGGTTTCTTATACCCTCAATGAATCCCCAACAATAAAAAAAAAAAAAAAAAGAGATACGGTTTGCAAAATGCTCCCCCAAAGGTCAACATCTTGATCCCTGGAACCTGTGAATATAAGTTACTTGGCAAAGGGGAATTTAGTTTGCAAGTTTAATAGATTGCTCATGAGCTGACATTAAAATAAGGAGATTCTCTATGTGAGCCCAGTGGAAGCACATAAAGTCTCAATGGAGAAGAAGGCAGCAGAGCTGCTGCTGGCTATGAAGATCCAAAGGAACTTTAAAAGGTAAGGAAATCTACTGTATCCTAGAGCCTGAAGAAGGAACCCAATCCTGCCAACATCTTGATTTCAGCTCAGTGAGACCCTTTTGGAATTCTGACCTCCAGGACTGTAAGGTAATAAATTTGTGTTGTCATAAGCCACTAAGTTTGTGGTAATTTGCTGCAGCAACAATAGAAACCTAATATGGGAAGAAAGCTCACTGTTACAAAAACAACCAAACATGGCATGTCTAAGAATATGCTTTATAAAAGAATATAGTTGCTCATATCTGGAGAACATTACACAATCTTACTGCGAGTTATAAAAGGAAATCCAAATAACTAAAGAAGCATAATAGGCTTCCAAACAGGAAGACCAAATACGATTTAGGTTCAAAGTTCTCCAACTTATGTACAGGTTTAACGCCACAGTCCCTGTGTTCTTCAAGACAATATGTTAGTCAGAAATATTAAATCCAGCTTGAGACAGATGTTTTTTAAGTAATTTTTTTTCTCTTGTGATAGTGACTGAGGCTGAGGAGGTTTGCACTGGATTTGGACAGAGACCAGAGCTGAAGGTAACTGTGATGTGCCCTTCATTCAGACCATGAAGGCAATGACCAGCAAGCAAGCACAAGAATACCACTTTCATTCAGCTCACGGGGAAGGCAAGCTAGTGTAAGAAGCTGTCCTCCTTGGGAAGTCCACACAGACAGAAAGCCTCAGAGCCTTATAGGTATAGCGCCCAGAACAGCAGTGGTTCCAAGACAAGCACGAATTACATTAAAATGATGTCATATCACTTAAACATGGTTACGTAAAATGGCCCCTGCTATTAATCACGGTTACTCAGAATAATATCACCTGTTGGCCTTTACTCACGAAAACCTAATCAGCTCAGCTTCCTCACAGTTTTGTAAAGGTAAGTGAAACTAGAACACATTGAAAATTGACTTGTTCTCTGCCTCTCATCCCTTCAATTAATTTCATTAGTTTCTATCACAGACTAGTTTCTTTATACCCTGGGGGTTAGAGGTGGGGAGGGGATGGTATCCCTGCAATGTGCAGCCAATGAGCTGATTGTGCTCATTTCAGTCACATGACTGCCCTGAACTAGTCTATGTGGTCAGAAAAAATGGACAACAGAAGTGGTTCAGTCTGGGATATCCATTGGTTCTGTAACCAGAGGAGATGTGTCTGTTACCAGTAGAAGCAGAGACATAGATAAACAGAGTAGGTACTCAACATAATAACTTTACTTCTAGGAATATCTATTCTAGGAATACAAAGATGCAGCAAAAATATTTATGCAATTTTCATTAGAGTAGTTGTAAAAGTTAAAGAAATAATTTAAGATTTAACAATAAGAAATAGTGAATTAAATTATGGCCTATCCACATGGTGAAATACTTTGCAGTCATTAAAAATATTTTCCATGACTTTTGGGGACTGATCCTCTGACAGAATTCAAAATTCATGAGAAGACACTCATAGAGTAAGTTAGCAAAAATAAAATGCAATACGATGTATAATATGGCCTAAGGTTATAAAAAAAAGGTTGGTATAACATCAAAATATTAACAGTGTATCAATATAGTGAGATTAATTTTTTCTTCAACTTTTTTTGCATTTTCAAATAAGTAGTCTAAAGTGGTACATAATTTATATAGTTTATAAATCTACACATACCACTTAGGCAAACTGTTTAGTCAACTGGTGTAGACACAGCTCCTGCTGCTAGTCCCCAGGCTCTCGTCCAGCGGTTCTAACACGTGGTTGTGCATCACAGCCACCTGGGGGGCTTGTTCTAACGTAGACTGCTGTGCCTCATCCCCAAAATCTCTGACTTATCAGGACTATGGTGGAGACTGACAAATTGCAACCCTAGCAAGTTCCTACGTGATAGTAATGATAATGGTCTGGGGGTTACAGTTTGAAAACTACTGCTGTAATCCTATCTAACCGGATAAAATGTTTTGAACATCCTTCTCAGATGCACCTCTGAGCCTTGACTCCAAGCACCAATGCTAGCATCAGGCTTCAACTTGCCTAAAATCCTCCCTGTGTAAGAATCAGCTGAGGCAGCACTTCTTTTTTTAAGAAAGATTTCCTTACCTTGCTAATCTGGATCAGATGACTTTCCCATTTGCTCTCAAAGTATCTTGCTCTGACCTTTGTCAACCTCTGCAAGGGCCTACAAACCAGTGTTGTTTCTGGGCCCTTATCTTCAAGTATGAATAAACCAACTATCTTTCTTGATCTACAGTTACGTATAAACTATGTACAATTTGATCTACCAACCTACTCTGGTGGTAGTTGTTATTCAATCAAATTGTAACGTCCAGAAACAGGTTCACAGAGATTAATTTACCTCTTCAGAGTCAAGTGGATAGTTGACAGGGTCAGGTTCACAATTCCAGTTTTCCTAATTGCAAGTCTTATCTTTTCTGTATTGCCTCATGCTATTCTCCAACCACAGATGATGGTGTTATGCGTATAAAACTTTTATTTCACTATCCACTGGTATAAGGTTATCTTGGTTCAAAAACAGTGGATCTGAAGCCTTTATCCTTGCAGAGAGCCACCAGTATCAGGGACAAAAGGGAAATTATTCTTTTTAAAAAATAAAACAAAGACACTTGCTCCTGTCTACCTGTTTTTTTAGTAACAGTTTTGTTGAAATATTATTCATACAGCACAACTTACCTATTAAAAGTGTACAATTCAGACTGGGGACTGTGGCTCACACCTGTAATCCTAGCACTCTGGGAGGCTGAGGCTAGTGGATTGCCTGAGCTCAGGAGTTTGAGACCAGCCTGAGCAAAGTGAGACCCCATATTTACTAAAAATAGAAAAACTAGCCAGACACTGGGGCTGGTGCCCAGTCCCAGCTACTTGGAAGGCTGAGGCAAGAGGATTGCTTGGATTGCTTGAACCCAAGAGTTTGAGGTTGCTGTGATGCTGTGAGCTATGTTGCCACCACGCTCAACCCCAGGGCAACTGAGTGAGAGACTGTTTCCCCCCCCAAAAAAAAACACAATTCAATACTTTTCTTTTAGTAATTCAGAATGTGCAACTATCACCCTAATCAATTTTAGAACACTTTTAACACTCCCCAAAGTAACACATCTTCTGTACCTTTCATCCTCCAACCATCTCCCACCACCCCCCAGCCCTGGGCAAACACTAATATCTCTCTCCAGATTTGACTATGGGAACATCTCACAGAAGTAGAGTTATGAACTATGTGGTCTTTTGAAACTGGCTATTTCAGTTCAAGGTTCATCCATGTGGTGCACGCCAATAATTCATTCCTTTTTTATCTTGTTATACAATATAACATTTTAAATCTTTTAATTCATTTATGAGGTGATGGACACTTAGGTAGTTTCCACTTTCTGGCTATTCTAATGATGCTATGAACATCTGTACACAATTTGTTTACATGGGTGTACATTTTCCTTTCCCCATGAATAGATATATACCTCAGAGTCCAATTGCTGGGTCCTATGGTGATTTTCTCTTTAACCTTTTGAGGAACTGCCACACAGATTCCCAGGGTGGCTTCATCATTTTAAATTAGTTTTGTACATGATGAATTTAACTGGTAAATTTTTTTCTTGTGAATGACAAAGTTTGACCAAAATATTCTTTTTTTCCCAATTATTTACTATCTGATGAATACATCGAACAGTCTTCTGGGCCTAAGGAAGGACTTCTGAAACATTTCATCCTCTTTGCTTGTCCTGTTTCCTCTGGTCCATCTGTCACCTGTGGCTGATTTGCCATTTCACTCACCGGCTATCACCTATACTGACCATTTCTGGAAGTGTGGAGTAAGGCATCATTGATTGAGCCAGTGACCAGTAGTTTCATGCAATAAAATAGAAAAACCTTAAAGAAAACATGCAAGTTTACTCGACCAACAGACAATGTTTGACCCTGATTTTTTTTTCCACCAGTAATCAGTTTTAACCTCTTGATATATTTCTGCTGAATTCATGGAAAGTATAATGCCATTGGAATACTAATCAAGGTATCTGTTTCTTATTTCAAAAATATTTACATGTGATCCCATGTAGGTTGTTATTTTATTCTTATTTCAGTTATTCTTTTCCGTAATCAGAGTTAGGTCTCTTCAGAGAGAAAGACTGTGACCTATAAAATGCTTTAGGTTACCCTCTTTTTAGGGTAAAAAAGGGTGGGGGGAAATGAAAGCAATAAGCCATTAAAGTGATGATTTTTTAGTTAATGAGGCGATGACAATACTCTATGGGGTTTTAACATTTCTCAAACAAAATAAATACCCCATGTTTCAGAGCATAGGCTTTGGAGTCACATAGCTTTGATAGGAGTCCTACCTCATCTGATAAATTGCAACCCTAGATGAGCTTAGGCATGTAGTGAAATCTCACTGGTCTAGTTTCTTCATTGGTAAAATTTCAGTATCAATCATATTAATATCCTTATGCAAAACTTCTGCAATAATTAAACTTGTTATATGCCAAAGCTCACTGCCTTTGGTACTTAGAAGATATAAGTAATCAAGAAATGTTAATTATTTTTTATTATTGTGTTAGTACTACTAAAAAGGTATAAAATACTCTTCTCTGAAATAAATGGCCTCTTCTGAAAGAGTTGTACCAAATATTAATAATTTGCCACATTTACCTAATTTTATGTTGTATGTTTTTCCAGAATCATTTGAGTTAAACACAAACATCATGATATTTTACCCTAAATAATTCAGCTTTTATCTCCTAAACAAATTATTATACTTGGGAAATTTAAAATTAAATAATTTTATTATCTAATACATTAAATTCCTCCGGGAATGAACTATTGAAGTTGTCTACAGAATGTTTCTTTTATTCTCAGGCTAAGTTAATGGACCCATTATCCAATCATGGATAGCAAGGTTTTGAACTTTGTAAAACATGTCTTTAAACGTTTTTGTCCGTGAATCCCATGATTTGAAACATCCTAACATTGTATTAATATTCAGTACATTTCTTAAAAATATCTTGGCACAAGGTTAATATATTTTGAGTAAATATCTACCTTTATAGACTTGTTGAAATATTGACAACAGTGTTTAGGTTCTTTCCCACACTATTGGAAGGGATTCATGAACCTCCAAATTCCAAACTCCACATTTTTTTTCTTTTTTTGAGAGAGTCTCACTCTGTCATCCTCAGTAAAGTGCTGTGGCATCACAGCTCACAGCAACCTCCAGCTCTTGGGCTTAGGCAATTCTCTTGCTTCAGCCTCCTGACTAGTTGAGACTACAGGCACCCACCACAACACCCAGCTATTTTTTTGTTGCAGTTTGGCTGGGGCTGGGTTCGAACCCACCACCCTCAGTATATGGGGCTGGAGCCCTGCTCACTGAGCCACAGGCACCACCCTAAACTCCATTATCTTAATAAACATAGAACAACTGACTTAATCTGCAATGTAAATCTCTTTACACTGTGTTCCTTCCTGGCTATAGAGCACTACACTCTGTCAAAGAAAACCAAGCCAGATTATAGCTAAAGTGATAAAGATACATTTTATTTGGGAACTACTGAAATAGAGGAAGAAAGATCTCTCAGTATAGAACTGGCCTCAGTTCTGAACATAGCAAGGACAAGTGGGGATTTATAGTCAAGGAGCAGAGATTTTGTGTGTGTTTTGAGGGGTAGGTGGGAGGTGAATGGGTAGGAAATTACTAAGAGACATCAAGTATACGGGTAATTCTTACAGGAGACAGCCAGGGTGATTAGGTATCACCTGGGGAGTGATGGGGGAAAAGGAACTTGATTAGATATCAAGAGTGGGAGATTCTCCCTACACTGATTTAGCAGGGTTCTTGCTAAAACTAGGATAGGCAGGTCTGAATACAAGGACTGAGGACAAGGCCTGGTTGAGAATAGGGCTTAGAGAAGCCTGGCTAAAGAGTGGTCACAGAGAGTCATTGTCATACTCCAGCTACTCAGGCTGTTCACATACATCCTTCCAAACCCAAAGCTTGGAATCTTTTTGTCTCAATGGATCATATGTCATGTTCTCTGTGAGGCCCCCTCTCCACATCATTAACCCTAGTCTTATCTGAATAGCTTCTCAATCCTTTAAAAATGCCTCTCATAGTTTATATCACATTGTATTAGAATTACTGGGTTGAATCCTTTAAGAGACAGTAAGCTACTTAAATGCAAAGTCCATACTTACTCATTAGTTTCCCCTGTGGCCTGATACATTGTGGATATTCAATATATATACAGATAATAGATCAACTAACCCTTGGGCAGACAGTAAAGGCCCCTGGGCAACTGGGCAGAGTACCTTGGGGATAAAGTGGTATATCATTTCTCAAGTATTTGGGGATCCAGAAATCATTTGAAAGTTGTATAAAAGTTCAGAACCCGCTCACTCCCCACAAGAATGTGGACATGAATAGCCTCACAATAAGTCTTACCGTGGGAGGTAGATAGGCTGATCTCTCCCTGGGCTCCCAAATTCAGGGTAAAGCACGCAGATGGGCCATCCCCCTGGCTCCTCCCAGGTCACTGAAGAAAGAAGAAAGGATCCTGGAGGCAGCCCAGTGAGGAGAACATCAACATGACCATCCCTGCACCACAGGGATCAGCAGAACAGGCAGGTTGAGACCTTCGAACTCCTGATCAGCTGTTCAGATTAGGGAAGTTAAAATACCTGCCCTGTAGGGATGAAATCTGCTTTCCCCTCCCCTGTTCTAAATATAAATTATCAGAAACTTTCAGACATCTCTTTACCCTATGTTCCAGATTATCCCACCTTCCTGGGAGCAGAGGTTTCCCTATAAGCCTATATTTTGAGCATAATACAAGACCCCTGAGAGATTGGATCAGTGCTACACTGTCTAATCTGCCACTTAGGGCATAAGACAATGTATGTCTCTCCAGGCTTCCCAGACTTTATGCATTAGGATGGTGTGAAGTCTCCCTCCTTCAGTGTCATTTCTCTTGTCAGGACCCAGCCCAGGTCAGGGTCCCCAAAGAACCCCAACATTTTATAATGTTCACTTAGTGGACTGGGCCTGAGATAATAACTTCTGTGGACTACAGTTTTTTGGTCAATAAAGCTTAGCTGATCACAGGTTGTACATATGTGAGTAGCAAACAAGATCACCCATCTCTTTGAAGAATCTCCTATTCGTGAAGAAAACAACTTTCAAGCTGGCAAAGGAGTACAATATTGGCAAGAATTCAAATGGTTATTATAGCATTTTAACATTAAAATCTTCCTAGGGCCAACTAAAATTACTAGTTCTAGGCTAATCTGGATGATCAATCTAAGTATTGTTGAATATTATTCTTTATTAAATTTCATTGTCAGACCTTTAAAATAGGTATCGTGTGCCTCTTTGTCTTTGGAAAATATTTAAAGACAAACTGGGCATTACAACATGGAAAAAACTAGTACTGATAAATCATTTCTAAATCATATTACTATATAGCTATAACCTAATCAAGTCCAACCACCAAAGTTTCTGGCTTTTGCTAGAGTATACTCAAAGAATGCATCCTAAATATGAAGTTGTGAATATTTTTCTAGGTCAGTGATTGGACTGATTCTTTTTAAACTTCCTGAAATAAAATCTAATGAGAAAATAATGTGTAAAGCTATAAACTTTCCAGACATCCACAATGCAAAGAATTTTGAAATAGGAATTTAAAGTAGAGGATCACAACACAATTTTCGATGCAGCAGATACATGCCTTAAATATTAATACAAACTTTTCTACTAAATCTTATCCTCAGTGATTATTTTTAAAAATTTAAACATGCCATGAAAAACACTCTTATCCACTGGAAGTATTAGCAATTAAACAAGGAATGTTTACATGGTGGAAATATATGGATATTTTACACATAAATGTGCACTTATGTTTCTTTGAGAATTTAAATATAAGATTTATAGCATTCAATTTCAAAGTGTTTCTACGTATTTGATAAATAATGGATTCTGCTCTTCACATTTTGAGGGCATAGAGGAAGGTTTTCCTGGTTCCTCTCAGGTTCAGATTCTTGTGTGTTCCTGTGTCTTCAACGATAAGGACATTATTTTCCTCCAAGTATAGGGTGGCCACCTCTTATATAAAGGTCTTATGATCTATTTCAAGGGAATGATAGAAAATTCTAAGTTTTATGACCTATTTCAAGGAAAAGACAGAAGATTCTAAGTTTTATTCTGGGAAGCAGTGAGAAGATCAGAGAGAATTTGTTCTGTGATTTTCTCAATTGCCTGCAAATTAAAATACTCACCATACCAAGGTGCTATATTTTGAGGTAGTATATCCGAAGCCCCATCAGGAGAAAAATGACAAAAGAGATAAATATGAAGTGAAGGAACATAGTTGGACTAATATTTATTGTTTTAATTTCAGGAAAATATAATTGTTTCTTGTAATTAACGAACACCAATGTGATAAAAGTACTGCATAGAATGAACAAAACTAGAAGATGCAGAAAGAGTTGGTGAGGGGGCAAAAGTCATATCTCCACCAATATTGTTATTTGGATTTTCAGTTGCTATATGTAAAGAGAGAAAATAAGCTTCGGAACAGGATATCATTTCCTTTACATTGTGATTATTAAGTACAAATTGTAGGATGAAATGAGTCTGAACAATACCTTTATAATCAGTAACTGAGTGTGCCATTGCAACAAAGGAAGGTAATATTCTGGGTTGGTTGAACTTCAGTTGTGATGAATTATGTAAATGAAGATAACACACCTGAAGAATGAAGAATTTTTAACTGAATCCAATTACATCTGGAAAAAAATTGAAGAGGGTACAGAAACATGATTGTAGCAATGTATTAGAATATTTAGCAAAAATAATAATATTGGAGTTACTTCTATGAATAAAAGGACATTTCCACTTTGAAGCTAATTTGTGTTTCTTTTAAAACAAATTTTAAAGGCTTACTGTAATAGAATTACATTGGTACTTGTAATAGTATGTTTTTCAAATTGATACTGTATTGATAAAAATCATTTTACAACAACATTGCTGCCCAGAGATAGTACAAACGTGTAGAGATGTTATATTGTCTTTACCTTCCAAGTCATGTCTTACTTGGATAACTTGCACATTAGGCGGACTTTATGGGTTAGTCTTACTATGTATGGAAAAACCTTCCTCCACGGGGGACGTATGATAGAATCTGCTGGATGGGGGCAGTGGTTTGGGCACTAGTGAAGGTTCCTTCTGCCTGGTCTCTGTGCAGTTCTTTCAGCTGATGTCAGTGTTCATAAAGATTGCAGGGATTCACAGCAGCCAGGGCTCTAGATGTCCAGAGTGGCAGGAAAGATTTTGGCATCTTTGGAGATGGCTTCTAGGGTCCTCCTCATCCCTTTTCTCCTATAGGAGAAACTGTGGCTAGTGGATACCTCTTGGCACTGGATCTGGCTTGTGGGCTTGCTTGCAAGGGCAGCAGCACTGGTGTCTGATCAGCCCCAGAGCAGAGACATGACACACGGGCACCTTTGGAGGTAGTACAGCTTTGTGATCTAGGATGGTATGGGCACTGGTGCTCAGATTATAGCCATGTCACTACCATGCTGATAACATAGTACATGGTAAGATACTTGTGAAGCAGCCAGGAAACCATCAATCAGGACAAAGGTATTAATGAAGCTCCATGACTGGAGCAGGGTCTCGCTCTCAGTGGTGACTTAGCTAATGTCTTAAACATGAGCATGTGCAGCAAGGGGGCTTCTTTCCAGGCCTTGAGGACGAACTAGCCTGCTTTGGCAATGTCTCTATTGTCTGAGGTGTGGGTTGGCGATTGGCCCAGTGCAGCCATGGTACTTGGATCTGAAGTATGATAGAATCTGCTGGATGGGGGCAGTGGTTTGGGCACTAGTGAAGGTTCCTTCTAGAGTGACTGTGGGGTGCAGCTCAGGGTACACAAGGGGTGAGGAGAGGAAGAAGCCTCTTTCCAAAAGTGGCTCAAGAGCCCTGCTTCTTGAGTGGGGCTCTTGCATAGCACTCTCTGGCAGGACTGGCTACTGATGACTCAGCAGCTGGAGTTACCAGGATCCTCTGCAGGGTAGGCTGCTGGAGATCCAGTAGTTCTCACCACATGGGTCATACCATAACTTTCACCTTTCTGTCCTTATAGTCAGCTCCTGGAATGTCTGGTATCACCAGGGACTCTCTGTGGATATTCCCCTTTTCCTGCTCCATGGTACTGCTGCAGTTCTTTTGGGATATTTTGGGTTGTGTCTTTACGTATTTGTTTTTATATTGTCAAGAGATATGAAGGCTTGGTATCCCCTACTCTGCCATCTTGGTGACATCCTGCCTTGGTCATTTTCATTTTCTCAGCAACATTGTCTTGCTACACAACATCCAAGAATCTTTGATTTACCTGAAGTAAACTTGAGTTATAGCATGCTTTATTTTCTATATATCAAGATTTTTAATGTCAGCAAAAATTGGGTATGAATAATATAAGCAGTAAGAAGCAAATAATTTTTCTGGAAGACTCAAAAATAATGATTTTAAAGGGCATATATGTTTTTAATCACTTCTTAGATCCAAATCAATCAATAGTACCTTTTTCCTAGAATAATACAACAAAATAAAAAGCAGATATACTATAGTAATATAATAAGACTCTAATATTCTTTCAACAATCCTTGGTTTATTACTAAGCATTAAATAAAGGAAAGAAAAGATTCCTCTTTTTCTATAAAGATATTATTCTCCCACTTATCCCTAAATCGCAATCACCAACTTATTCTTTCTAAGGGGCAAAAATATACTACTCATGTATTATGCTGATTACATTTCTATCAGGGAGGAATGGAAAATTCTCTTCATCTCTCTCTTCCTAAAGTGCTGCCCTAGGAAAGTAAGAAATTTACCATTGGAAGTCACTTGGAAAACAAAATTAAAATCTTGATTAAAACCCAGATGTTGAAAAATCCATGGCCAAACTCCAAGGCAAAAATTTATAAATTTCAGAGGCACAGATGCCAAAGGAATTCCATTTAAAAACTAGTGTTGACAGGAGCCCAGCAGTACAAGATTATAGGAAGCAAAAAGGCATATAATTAGATACTTGATCTGTGACATATTAAAGTTAAGTCAAAATGATGTGAACCAAATATGGCACAGTTTGAGAAGCCTACTGCGAAGCCCAAGGTGAAAAAAGAAAAGGATCACACAGCCAAAGGAGCCACCTGGTAAATAAACCAAGATATGCTCTTGAACCTGAATAACTTCTTTCTGCTGGTGAGGGTTTGGAACACAAATTTTACAAATGTGTAGACAGTTACTCTGTGTATGCGTGCACACGTATGCTGTGAAGAATGTTCTCTCTTTTCCTTCTTACCTCTAACTTGTAACATGCCTGGAAGCCTGAAAAAATTGTAAATCCACCATACACAAACCTGCCACATGCTTGGAACCTTAAGATCTGTTTTGTCCTGTAGCCAAGTACAATAAACAATAAATTCTAGAATGACAGAGAAACAGCAAAAATCAATAACCTGAGCAGATATTGATCAAAAAGCATGGAGAAAATCTTGGTGCTCTGAATTTCCTCAAGACTCAAAGCTGGGGCTCAGTTTAATTATAAGCCCAATTCCGAACCCAATATTTACACAGATTCTTTGCTGCGAAACATAAGATCCCAGGATGAATCTAAATAAGTTGACAGCAAACCTTCGGTTGTCAGCAAATCATTTAATGGAATGTAGTTACTCCCTTTATTATTAGTAGCACTACTAGGGTTTTAAAAAATGCTATGCCCAGCCTGATGTTTACCCAGGACCTACTAAAAATCACATAATTGTTCCCAGAATCTAGGCATTCATCTAATGTTCATCAAATAATTGGCTATTAAAGCCTTCATCTATGGCTAATATTAAATTCATATATAAAATAAGTTAAAAGGATAGGTGGAAAAGAAAGGAACTATTCCTGCCTCTTTATGTTTAAATGTAACTAACATGGTTAAATACTATCTTCAATGATATCTTGATTAGCTCTTAAATAATTACTATGAAAAAAGCTATTTGGAGTGAATCAAACTTGAATGTATAGAATTTTTGCTGTGTCAATTATTAGCTTCGTGGCCTTAAGCAAGTTCCCTATCTTCTCTGAGCTTCATTTCCCTAACCTCTAAATAGAACTAAAATATGAAATATAATATGTATAAAATAACAGACATAAAGTGACTCATTCGAAGTTTATCATAAAGCAAATATACCAAATCAAATAGCACCAAAAAATTGTGCCCAGAATGCAATTTATCATGTAGCTAATGAAACCTATGCTTCTGGTCATCTGATTTTCTCAGGGCCCCTTCTAAGTATCTAGGAGAAGCCCTAGTAATGTGTAATTTTTCTGACACATAATTTTATGTGTCAATATTAATTTTTAAAATTTTGCTTTGATGTATTATTTCATTATAAATAAATTTAACCTCAATGCTTTTGTCTTTAATTGTATATGCATTCTTTTTCTTGAAGAGAACCTCCTAAATTAAGCTTGAATCTCACAAAACTTCTAGTTACCCATAACTGTACATATAACTATTATAGTAACTTTTGTGAGAATCAATTAGTAATACTAAAATTCAGTATAACTTGGCTGCATTTCCTTGCTCAAAATAATTACAAAAGCTTGCTTTTAAAGAAAGTAATTGTTTGAAACTGAGCTCATCATTAAGAATATAAAACCAGTTTTATTTTTTAAATAGTTACTTTCAACAATGAGTTTGTAGTCTGAAGACAGTAATTCAATGCCAGTGGGGAGTTAGAAGTCAAGTGCTCCCTCCTTCAAGTCTGTTGTTTCCAAGCAGACGGTCATTTTATTGTAAGTCAGGTGTGGTTTTGAAAAAGTTAGCATACTGTCAAAACCTCAGTGTATTTGGAGGAGAAAGAAGCCCATATTGTTTTCACCTCTTAAGATGGAGAACAGACACAGCTTTAGGTAGAAAGAGACTGAATTTAAACAATATTGGATCCAACCCAAACTGTCAAGCTGGGTAAGACATTAACAGAGGTCATCTCTACCCAGAGCCATAACTTCCAAACCGAAACTTTCAGAATAAACAAAAGAGTCCAATTACTGATATGTAACTTAGATACACAGGAGTAAAAGGTTGGGGGAAGGGCAATGTGGGGAAAACTGTCTTCTCTCCCCTGGAAGGAGTGAATCTGTTGTCCTCTCACTTGGGGGTTGATGCCATTAGCCTCTTGTATGAGAAGCATCTTACTGGCTATTGTCTAAAAGCATGTAACCTACTCTGGAGTCACATACATAAAGCAACAGCTATCCTCCACACTGGAGGAAACAGTTTGTGTGGGATTTACTAAACAAGAGCAGGCCTGCAGATTCTTGGCCTAAGGGATTTCATGAAGGACTTTCATTATAAATGATTCATCTTTACCCCAGGTTTGAGAAACTAATCCTTAATTAAGAAGCGATTCTATCATAAGACTCTTCAGATCATAACACTCAGATAGGCAAAAATAATGTGCCCCATAGTTTTCTATAAATCAGCTCAAACTCCCATCCTACCTGCTTTTAGTTAATTCTGATTAAAATTAGTCATTTAAATTTAAGCTAACCAAGAAAACTTTCTCCTATTTTTCTATCCCAGGTGCCTGGGATCTTAACCAACTTTGTGAGAATTAGTGTTGGGGGTTGGGGAGGGGATTGGTACTGGTCAGCATCTGGCCACTTGATGACAGTTCTACATTCTCTGGTCCTGGCATCTCATCCTCCCAGCCTGGCACCATCAGGATCCACTATGCCATCCATCACAGTCATTGTTACACAAAGTCTGTTTGACACAGATTCAAACTGAGAGGTCCTTTTCAATCTGCTATCCCTTATTCATCCACTTTTCTTTCATTCTTGAGGCCATGAGATAGTTTTTACTTTTCCTGAATCTTTCTGGGGACATAGGAAAATGTCTTACAAGGTTGTCTCAAATTGTGTCAGTCTACTAATGTTCATACCACTGTTTCCACCCCACTGCCCTACACCAAGATGATTGTGGTACCGGGAAATATCTCAAACCTTCCTGGTTTCATTGTGTTTCATTTTAGAAATAAATATGGGTCCCTCTTCCCTCTGAATAACAGGCATAAAGGGGATAATAAAGGCTTCTTTCACCCGTCTGTAGTTGGAAGCAATAAGGGGGAGAGGCTAACACAATAATTCATATCTCAGAGTTTCACACCCAAGGTTCACTCAATAGCACCTTTTTCTCCTGTTACCACCCTAAGCCCCACTTGAAAGATCTTTGTCAAGATTGAAGAAAAAAATACCAAATTTTTATAATATTAACTTTATATTCAGAATCCTTCAGTGTCTACTTCTGAAAAGTATAAAAACCAGGCTCCTGTAATTCGGTACTTTTAAATACTAATACCTTTGCCTTAAAGTGTAAAAGGCTATTCAAAATGCAAAAGCTAAGCATTCATTTACTTCATTCACTCTGTTTTCCTGCAATAATATCTCTATCCTGAGAGTAATGGGCCCAGCATGACTTAGATGCCAGATCAGGAAAAATACTCCATGATATGCTGAGGGAGGAAACATGTAGGTTGAGACGACACAATGTCATGTCAACAGTTCATCTAGAATAAAGGTGTTTGAAAGAGCTACATTCTTCATACTGATGCTGAGAAGGGACTTTGCTTAATAAAGAAACTCCTTACGTATTTCTTAGTTGGGCTTCTCCAGAAACCTTGAAAGAGATAGAGTGTGACCCACAGGTATGGTTGGCAGCAGAAATCCCTGATGTGGCACAAACACCTGTGGGTGAATCCTACTAAATGCTTTTCTCAAGCTTCTTCAAATGTCAAAGCAACTAGAAGTCACACACTTCTTTACAGAATGATGTAACTTTTCTTTTTGGAATTCGACTAATAAAAATATACAATGCCAAATATATCTGTATAAATTAGCATAATTATGAGTGGGCCCTCTCTCTCTTTCTCCCTCCCTTTTCTTTTCTTTCTTTTTTTTTTAAATACATGTATTTTATTATTCTTCATTACATTATTTCCCCCCTCCTCCCACCCCTCAGTGGTAAGACAATTGATTTACAGAAAAGAATACAGAAAACACTAAAGCTTCTGGTAGAGGGAGAGAATTTTTGTTTTTTTTTTAATGGAGTTTTACTCTGTCACCTTGGGTAGAGTTCTGTGGCATCATC
>CAUYRH010138572.1:0-24389 GCA_963574655.1 Perodicticus potto
AGTGATTAAGAAAATGCTATGAGGGCTATCTCTCACAGTACGATCAAAATGTTTCTGATTGTATATGAAGCACATTCTGCCCTATGATTGCACCAATGTACACAATTATGATTTAATAAAATTATTAAAAAAAAAAGAAGATCTCAGGTGTGCTGCAAAATTTTTTAAAGATCATTAATTAAATTATTTTCAGAAAAAGTTCAAAGCACAATAAGTATATTCTTTTTTTACTCTTTTTTTAAACCAACATAATTTAAGTGGAAATTTAACTATAGGTTCAAGTGTGCCATGAGACAAAAGAGGGTGAAAAGTGCAGCTTCTGCAGATTCTCTGGGGTCACTACTTTCCTCCTAGACTACTTTGTACTACGTGTTACCCTATTGTTCAACGTAGCTATTTGCCCATATATAGGTCTTTTCACCTGTAAGCCCCAGGGAGGAGAACTAATGTCTTACTAACCTTGATATCGTCTTCAGTATTCGGGGAATATAAATTTTCAATAAATGTTTATTGGGTTAAAACGATATGTTAAAAGAGTATCTTAATTTGGTTGGGCCACCATCTCACCACATGGACTTGAAGTGTCTCCTAGAAAAGAACATCACAAATGCGATACTACAAATGCTATTATTGGGCCAGGACAGCAGCCCTCTTTGTGGGTAGATTTATTTGCTTTTCCTTTAAAAAATAATAAGAGGACCATATCCACCTTTTAAATCTGAGGGCTTATAAATTTTTGGAAAGCTATAAAATGCCAGTAAATACTGAGTCTAAAGATGAACCCCATTTCTTACTTCTCGGTTATCCTAATACTTAAATTCATAAATTGGGGCATAATATCCGGCGAGTATCAGATCTTCAGCCATGTTGTCCTCAGTGGAAGAAATTGTGACTTCCCTTACAGGTTCCAGTGCACGGGTACCACGTTGCTTCCTGTGTATACCAGTTCCAAAGCGACACCCACCAGGCCTGTCTCTGAAGCATAACACCCTGGGATAGTGAAACTTCTTTCTGGTACCTTGCCTGAGGTCAGAAACCCACATTTTCGCACACTTCAACTGGGACTTCCCAGCACACAGGGCCCAAGACCCCACTTTACTTCAATTTCAAGCACTCAGTCCTGCCGGTGAGAGCACCCAATTTGGGGGGCAATTAGAAAAGTGGTAGAGGGGATGGCACCTGTGGCTCAAAGGAGTAGGGCGCTGGCCCCATATGCCGGATGTGGCAGGTTCAAACCCAAGCCCAGACAAAAACTGCAAAGAAAAAGAAAAGCAGTAGAAAACCAGGATGTTGACCAGGGCAGCCAGTGCGAAAGACTCCTTCCTGCAAAAGAAAGACCATGACACAGTTTTCAGGAAACTACTTGAACTGGTCAAGGAGAAACGGAGCAGGGCATTTAGGTCTGGAGAGCACAGAGAGGAGGGGGCCTGTCCCAGATGACGACAGAGTTCAGACATTGGGAGGATGTTCGGGGGGAGAGTTGGAGGGCTGTTGTCAGAGTAGAGTCCAAAGGCAGAAAGCCCTAAAGTAATACCCCTAAATTTCCCAATTTGGAACTGAGAGAATGAAGAAGAGATGGTTAGGTAGGTGTTGGGCTCTTACAGAATTGGGGAGATCTACGATCTATGGGACACTTGGGCCATTTGCGAGGGCAAGAAGGCGCTACCATCTGCCTTCTTGAGCGAGTGTGAAATAGAACCAGGGGAGGGGGGCGACGACTTCCTACGGGCCTGACCAAGGACCAAAAACCTGTGGGGGTGCTCAGAGGGGCCAGGAGAGGACCTAAAATTACACCCATCCGCCGCCTGCGCCAGGCGCAGCCTAAAACCCTTAGAGATGAATCCAGTCTGCTCATCACACCGAGAGAGGGTAAATCCAGGGAGGATGAGTGCGGGGCCCAGTCCCTCTGTCTCAGAGTTAGAGCCCTCCCCGAGGCTTCTTCCTTGAACCCCTGCCTCAGCTCAGTCCCCTAACCTGAAGCCCCCTCCTCCTCCTGTGTCCAGAGCAGCCCATGCATGATCTGAGATTTCACACAGGGCAAAGGCGGGCTCAGGATTCCAATGATGCCATGGATCCCTCTTCGTCCCGTGAGGGTTGTGTCAGGTGCATTTGTCTCGTTTTATTCAAAACACCATGGTGACCACAGTTAATGACCATGAATTGTGGACTTCAAAATTGCTAGCAGAGTAGATTTTAAGTACCCTCAAGACAATAATGAAAAAAGGATCAGTAGGTGGGGTAAGGGTATGCTCGGTCTCTTGATTCACTCTTTCTGAGATATGTACCTACGTCCAAAGCATCGCACCATATGCTGTCAGCATGTACAGTTATTACTTTTGAATTAAAAATTAATTTAACACCCCAGAAACCCCAAGAGGTAGGGACTATTGGCTGCATTCTACAGGGAAGAGAAATTAGCGATCTTGTCAAAGGAACAGAGCTCGGGGTTTGGAAGGTGGTTTCCGAGCCCAGCTCCTTTGACCCTGTGGGGAACCACCCTGGCTTCAAGCCCCAACCTGGACTCTGAAGGGGTTTCCAGAATCACAGGGAATCTTCTCTGCCTTTTCTGCTCCACCCTGTGCTTCAGCTCTGGCCACAGCTCCTAGGCCCCTGGCTCCCATCGGGCTGGTCACGTGGGCCGCCCTGCTCCGTGGGAGGCTGCAGTCCCATGGGCACCTCTGTTCTGCGTGGTAAGTCTAGCTTTGGGAGCTGGGCTCAGGACACCAGCAGTCTGTTTTAGGTTAAGGTGGCAGCACGAAGCCGGGGACACCCATGTAGACAGAGCCACTTAGGGAGTAGGTCTGTGTACACTGGGGATTGAGGCGCTCAAAGACAACAAAAATCTCCATTTGGGATTAGAAAGGGATGGTGGAGAAGACTGCGCTGACTTTCCACCTTATCCCCCAGGACAGCACCAGGAGGAAGGTCTGAGCACAGCTAGTGGGGTACAGGCAGGGCTAACATTTAACCTGCCCTCCACAGCGCCCCAACCCCAAGGTGACCCCAGGCCAGCCCGGGAGAGAGGACTTTGTAGCAAGGAGGTGCAGGCTGAGGTGAGAGGGGCTGGGAAGGAGGGCCCACCCTCAGGGCTGTTGGGGTCACAAGCACCAGGTCCCGGTTGTGCGGGACAAGGGTGGGAAAGGAGAGTCTGAAAGCAAAGACGCTGTCCCCTTCAGCACGTGAGCACTGTTTTCTCCTGAGTCCTTTTGCAACTAGAAGGTTTTCAGCTATAACAACACTCCGGCAAGCGCACACAGGAAGATTTTCCTTAACTTACAGATGTCAGGAAAATGAGGAGCAGGCAGTGCTCTGTCAGGAGTGCATCCAGGACTCAATGATGCACCCAGGACCGTGCCCTGTCTTCTCCCACGCTGCTGTCCACAGCGTCCATCTCACCCTGAGGCAGCTGCTCTAGGGCTGGGGAGGCTGCCAGGAGCCATGGCAGGCCTGCCTGTCTGCTCCTCCATTGCTATCTCTGACAGTGGGGAAGCACTCCCTTGGAAGCCTCCACAACAATCTCTCTTCGGTCACAAACCCATTCCTAGACTGTCACATCAGATACACCGCTTGAGTGAAAACTGCTTTGTCCCATTTCCTATGATCTGATGTTGTCACCCCCCCTCCCAATTGAAATGTTGACATCTAATGGCCAAGGCGATAGTATTTAGAGATGGGAGGTTTAAGTTATGGGGGCAGAACCCTCAGGAATGGGATCAGTGGCCTTACAACAGGGCCCAAGGGCACGTGTCTACATACCCACTGTGAAGAAGCAGCACGGAGGCCCTCCCCAGACACCCCTGCTCACCTTGACTGTGGCCTTCTCGGCCTAGAGGACTACATGCTGCACACTTCTTGTTTTTTTTTTTGAGATGAGTCTCACTCTGTGCCCTGGATAGACTGCCGAGGTGTCATCTGAACTCACAGCAATGTCAAACTTCTAGGTTCAAGTGGTCCTCTTGCCTCAGCCTCTTGAGTAGCTGGGACTAAGGGCATGCACCACCATGCCTAGCTAGTTTTTGTATTTTTAGTAGAGACAGGGTCTCCCTCTTGCTCAGGTTGGTGTCCAACTCCTGAGCTCAAGCAATCTACCCGTCCCGGCCTCCCAGAGGGCTGGGATACAGAGCGACCCACTGCACCTGGCCCGTTTCTCTTCTTTATAAGCAAACTAGTTTGTGGCATTTTTGCTACATCGGCCTGAACATACTAAGCTACCAAGAGGTAAGGGATGGAATGGATGTCGCCTCAGCCACCCCAACGTCCACCCTGCCTGTGGGGGGCCTGATGCAGCCACACGCAAATGCTTTACCCCCCCCTCCTGCTCTCCTCCTAAGACAAAGACACAAAGGATGTGGTCAGCCCACCTGCAGAAGTCCACACCAAAGGACCCTAACCTTTGGGGCCAGCTGTGGAATTTGCCCAACCCCAGTGCCCTGAATGAGAAGGTCTCTAACTGCCCCGGGGGCAGACGCCATGGTCCCCTCCCCCGTCATGAATGTGCCCTGAGCATCTGGCTCCACCTTGCCGCTGGGCGCCATCCTGTGCAGTTTTCATTGCCTTCCCCAAACCTGGTCACCAGGTTGCTCACGGCCAACAGCAGCAAGTGGTTCTTGGTCAACGACAAGTGCAGGCTGTGGAGTGGGCTCTCTCTAGATGAAACTGGTTCAGAAGGTCGCCACAGTGAGGTCAACACGAAGAAAGACCACTGCGGGGGAGCTGAGGCTGCATTCTGATCCCCAGGCTCTGTCACTTACTCTGCGAAAGCCCGGGGTATTCCATATGCCAGATATACTTAATTCCCTCCTTCCCATAGCTCCAATGAGTTGTTTTAAGATTAAATAAGATATATGTCAAAGTACTTTAGCTTCTTAGGGAGAGAGAAAATGTGCTATCTACTGCTATTTCATAATATTTTGCAACAAGATGGAGATTTTCCAAGTACAAGAAAATCTTCTTTTGTTGAGATAAAAATCTCCTGCCTCTGACAGGTGACCAGGAGTGCTGCTTTTTAAACTGAGCCAAAAAAATAACAAGACTTTCAGCAGCACATGGGGAACCGCCCAGGACTCTGAGTTGACAACGGGCCCATCCTTCCTAGGCTTGGACTTCTTGCTTGATTTAATGAGGCCTCGATTAGAGAACCTCATTCTTTGACTTCCCTGTCGGTTCTCAGGGGGTGTGAGCTCATTGGAGCAGCAGTGTCAGAAAACACAACACTTTTATTAAGTTCATCAAACGCCAACTCTCCGCATCGGTCTATTACCATGGCTCTATTCCAGCTCTTCTCAGGCAGCTGTTTCCAAACACATTCTTGGGCTCATACTTACAGTGTGATGTTAATCCAGTTGTTCACTCAACTATCTGTTGATGTGTAATCTTGATCACTATCAAAACTCAACATCCTCAGTAGGCCCAGATCCAGGCATAGCCCTGAGCTGTGCTTTGTTCAGCAGAAATTGCTCAGACACGTTGCCTCTGGGTGTAACACTCAGTGACCCGAGGGAGCGCACTGCCTTTCATTCTCTCATTGCTGCACCTGCCACCTGCAACTCTTATTTTAAACTACACCTCCTTACAGCAAGGATGGCCATGTTAGCACAGATGGCTGGCTGGGACTTGCTAGCCTCCAGTTGCCCCAATAAGCTCTTGAGAGAGGCTGACCTCTGAGTCCTCAGAGTACTTCAGAGGATCAGAAAACCCTAAGAGAGCAGTGAGAAGTGGGGTGTCTGCCTGCCTCCTGCTCACTCACCCTCCCCCACGCTTCCTCAGCAAAGCATCTGGATCCCAGAGCCCGTCCTCGTCCTCCTCATAACCCGCCATAACCTGCCTGAGTATCCTGTAACCTGTTAATTACCAGGTTAACTATCACCCGGATTCTTTCTATAAACCATGAAGGGAAAAGAGAGGCTGTGGAAAATAATTTTGGAGGCAGAAATATGTACACAACGAGGAACAGATAAAATACCAGTAGATGTTACAGTTGGTGTATCCGCAGCCCGTTGGGAAGTTAGAGCTGACAACTTCCTTTTCTCTTAGTGCTCGGTGGCCTCTGTGCTTTCAGGCAGGTTTTTACCCCTGGGATAAACTCTATCTTCATACCTGGGGGGTTTGGACACCTTGATGATCTTGCTTATTAAGATCTGTGATCTTCCATAAAGTCTTCTAATCTTTGGAGACCGATGCTGTTTCTCCCCTAAAGGTTAGAAGGCTTCACTAGGGCTGAGGTCCGGGACCTGGAGTTTTCTTTGTGAAAAGTTTTAAAATTACAGATTCTATTTCTTGAATATATATAGGACTCTTTAGATTTTAAAAAATTCTTCTCGAGCTTATTTTGTTAACTTGTATCTAGGAAATTGTGTGTTTGTTCAGAATTTTCCAATAGCTTGTCCTATAGTTATTTATAAAACACTATAATATCTTTTCATTGTCTGTAATATTTAAAGAATGAGCACATATGAAGCCCACATGTGTCCTTCGGTTGTCAGGGTACTGTGAGGTTCAGTGGCTGTGGAGATGCCGAGAGCGGGACGGCCTCCGGGCGAGATGTTTTGCAGCTTGGAGGCAAACCCTGGAGTAACTGATCCACAGGTGTTAAACATCCTCTGGAGTCTTGGGGTGAGAGCCTGAGCCCCCGGCAATTCATAAGCACGCAGTCATTATCTAGCACTCCCCTCACCTGTTACGTACAGTCTCAATAAATGGCCACTGTGGAGCTTGCTCGGGGCTACCCTGCACCTGTGGATAGCTCAACTACCTCTTGCAAGCTTGTACTTCAATCCGTGCCCTGCCTGTTTTCCTCATGCGTTGACGGTGACAGGGCATCAGGGGCCGTGACAGTGCTGTCTTTTCAGCAACATTTAGTTCAAAGTATTTTCTATTTTCCACTAAAAACGACTTTATCCATAGATTACTTATAAGTGTATTGCTTAATTTCTAAATATTTAGGTATTTCTAGTTACCCTGTTATTAATAATTTCTCCCTTCATTCCAACATGGGAAGAGGATATGTTCTGGTGATTTCAGTATTTAAAAATATGTGGAGATATGTTTTATAGTCCAGAATTTATAGTCCAATGTTGATAAATGTTCCACATATTCTTAAAAAAAAAGTGCATTCCCTGTCAGTTGATCGTATGGTGTTCTACGAATATCAATTAGGTCTTGTTTCTATTCATTGATAATTTTTGCTCTCCGTCCTCTCAGTCACATGGGAAAGTAATTTAAATGGGAATATTAAAGTATCTGACTACAATTGCAAATACGGCAATTTCTCCTTTTAGTCTTGGAAAAATTTGTTTTACATATGTAGAAACTATGCTCTTTGGTACAGTCAAGTTTAGAACTGTCACGCTGGCCCTTCTATGGATGTGTTTCTTTATCTCTTTTATGTCTAGTCACGTTTCTTAATCAAGTCTGCTTTGTAAATATTACGGCCACAGCCCTTTCTTATAGCTAACGATAACACCGTATTCATACTTTTTTCATTCTTTTACTTTCAAGTTTTTTATCTTTCCTTATATGTAAAATATGTCTTTTTAAAAAATAGCATATACTTGAGTTTTCTTATTTTAATTTGGCTTTATAATCTTCATAGTTTAATTGGATTATTGAACTATTTTACTTTTAATGTAATTATTCATATACTCAAATAGCCAACAGGTACCTAAAAAAATTCTCAACATCACTAATCATCAAGGGAATCAAAATTAAAACTACAATGAGATGTTATCTCACCCCAGTTAGAATGGCTTTTATCCAAAAGACAAAATATAACAAATGCTAGCCAGGTTACAGAGAAAGGGGAGCTCTTAAATATTGCTGGTGGGAATGTAAATTAGTGGAGTAATTTGAATTTTTGAACATCTTATAAATGAGGCATTGATTGCCCTCTCCTGATTGCCAGATTGATTAGAGTGGATAACTAAGCCGTGTATTATGGGAAGTTTTTCTAGAGGCTGAGACAGCATAGAAATTATAGATGGGTATTGTTGGGTGGTGGTTCTCCCTGGTCTCTTGAATGTAAATTAGTATAGACACTATGGAAAACAGTATGGACATTCTTCCAAAAACTAAGACTAGAAGTACCATATGATTTAGTAATCTCACTGCTATGGATATATGCAAAAGAAAGGAAATCAGAGGGCAGTGCCTGGGGTCAAAGGAGTAGGGTGCCGGCTCCATATGCCAGAGGTGGCGGGTTCAAACCCAGCCCCGGCCAAACTGCAAAAAAAAAAAAAAAAAAAGGAAAGGAAAAGAAATCAGTTCATGGAAGAGATACCTGCGCGCTCAGGTTAATTGCAGCACTATTCACAATAGCCAAAGTGTGGGATCAACCTGTGTTCACCAACGGATGAACAGATACAGAAAATGTGGTATATGTATAAAATGGAATATTCAGCCCTAAAAAGGAATGAAATTCTGCCATTTGCAGCACCATGGCTGGAACTGGAGGACATGGTGTTCAGTGAAATAAGCCAGGCACACAAAGAGAATCCTGAATGTTCTCACTCCGAGGTGGGGCTAAAAAGTTTATTTCATGGAGGGAGAGAGTAAAATGATGGTCACCGGAGCCTGGGAAGGGGGGATGAAGAGAGATTGATTTTCTTTTGTGAGATGTTTATTAAGCTTATTTGCCCATTTTAAAACTGGGTTATTTGTTGTTTTCTGTTGCGGTGTTTGAGTTTCTTGTGGATTCTGGATATGACTTCCTTGTCAAATGGGTAGTTCGAAAATACTTTCTCCCGTTCTGAAGCTTGTCTCTGGCCACTGTTGAGTGTTTCCTTAGCTGTGTGGAAGCTTTTTGGTTTGATATGACCTCATACGTCTATTTTTTTTTTTTGTTGCCTGTGCTGTTGAGATCTTCTCCAAAAGAGAGCAGGGGTGGCTTTACTCATATCATACAAAACAGACTTTAAATTTAAAAAGGTTATGAAATGAGCAGATATGAAGATCATGAGTTTCTTTCAATCATCAGGATACTGTAAAGGTTAAAGTGCTGCCTTTTTAGCATCATTTAGTTCAAAATATTTTCTAATTTCCACTAAAAATGACTTTATCCATAGATTAAGAAGGACTTTATATATCAATAAAAGTATTAATATAGCAAGAAGCTATAATCATTATAAACATTTACAATAATGAGAGATGATCAAAGTATAGTAATAGTTGGAAATTTAAATATCTCATTCCTGATAATGAATAAAACAACTAGCAGAGATAGTAAGGAAGTGGAGGGCTTAACAAAATAAACGAACTGGTCCTAGCAGACACGTGTAGGATGCTCGGCCCAACAGCAACAGCACACACATTCTCCCCAAGTACACGCAGGACTTTCTGCAGGATAAACCGTGAGTCTCCAGGATAAACACAGTCTCAATTCTCACTACATTTAAAAAGATGGTTATCACACAAAGTGTCCTCCTTTAAGATAGGAACCAGACCAAGATGGAAGGTGTGGTTGAGATCAATAGTACAAGTTGGCCTCCCCCGGCCGCTTGCAGCCTGTTAGTAGCAACCCCGAGGAAATGACATAAGAGGCAGTTTGAATGGCTTTTGTTTCAACCTCTGTCTTTCAGATTGATTAGAGTGGATAACTGAGAGGTGTATTATGGGAAGTTTTTCTAGGGGCTGAGACAGCATAGAAATTATAGATTGGTATTGTTGGGTGATGGTTCTCCCTGGTCTCGTGAATTTTTGAACATCTTATAAATGAGGCATTGATTGCACTCTTCTGTATATTATCTTTTCTGGTTTTGTAGCAAGTGGCTTTGGAAGATAGAGAGCTCATCTTTCTTCAGATCAAAGGACAGGGACGCTTACCACTACGTATTAAGACTTTGCCTCCTGTAGCTTAGGGCTCCTCTCTGGTAACGAGCGCACTGCTGTGCTGACGTCCATTTCCGGCCATCCGAATCACACCTGAGGAACTTGGGGACAAGGGGATGTGTTGATGCTCACGCTGCCTGCCATCCCATGAATCAGAGCGTCCCTTGTCTTTGACTCAGTAGTCTTGTGTCTTCTGCTAACATCCATGAAACGTTAGCAAGCAGCCCGCTACTCGTAAGCAGAATAAAGTTCTTCACTTACTGAAGTCAAGTGCGCATTTTCCCCCCAGTACCTCCTACCAGCTGCGGCAGCATCAAGAACAGATGCAACAACCCCTTTCAAAGGTGCTGGCCCCTCCCCCCCATGCATGTGTTTTTCAGTGTTTTGTTAAAGGCGTGAACTCCCGAGTCCTCGTAGAGGACATATTTGAAAGGAACGTGTCTCAGTGCATTTTCTTTTGCTACACCTGAATACCCGAGACTGGGTAATTTATTAAAAAGAAGAAAGTTTTTCTTATAGCTCTAGAGGCTGGAAAGTCCAGTGCCAAGGTGCTGGCCTCTGATGGGGGCCCGCTTTCTGTGTCCTAACACAGCAGAAGGCACCACTTGGCAAGAGGGCCAAGGGCAGGCGGCCAATTCTCTCCCTTCTTACGAAGCTGCCAGTCCCACTGTGGAGGCTCCACCCTGCTAAACTTACCTAATCACCTCCCCAAAGCTTGACCTCCAAATACATTAACAAATGAAGTGGGGGGATTTTATAAGTTTCTCACATATAAAATTTGAGGAACACATTCAAACTACAGCAGACAGTGAATAAATAGTCCAGAGTGAGCCCCTCCTTAAGTCTTTGGATTCCTTTCTCCACATTGTTCCGAGGAACTACTGGTATTTTAACATCTTTTATCGCGGGCCATAATTGAGTCCAGGTTTCAGTCTTTCGATCAAAGAAGCACACTCCACCGCGTTGCTCTATCTAGCACATTCCAGCTCTGATCAGAACTCATGTATCTGCAGATTTGGCTCGTTGGAAAATAACATTCGGCCTTCCTTGGTTCAGTCCCTCAAAAGCCATTTCTGGACATATTTGCACATGTTTGCTTATATCTGTTGACAATATCTTTCGCATTTCTTTTTGGATTTGACCTGTCATTGGCCTTCTGACTCCAATCGCAGAGGTTTCCCAGGTGCCCAGGAAGAGAAACTTTCCTTCACTCTCTGCACATGTTCCGGCTTTAAACTTACTTTTGCTCTGATTAGTCACAATGTAAAAAGCCTGTTTACTTTATGCTGTCCAGAAATTTCTCAAATGTTTCTCACACTGCCGACCTCTCCTCCCTTTCTCAGAACCGCTGTGAAGACAGTCTCCTTCATAATTCTCCCAGTCATTCCAGACAGAGGGGAGGTGGGTGTATGTTCTTCCACTGTGCCATTTGGAACCGGAAGTCCCAACCTCATATCTCACTGGCGAGTGTCACCTGTGCCCTCTGCAGCTCGCCCAATCTAACAGTCCATGCTGCGTGTATTTTTGTCTTTCTGGAATTTGATC
This sequence comes from Perodicticus potto, assembly GCA_963574655.1. Taxonomy (NCBI): domain Eukaryota; kingdom Metazoa; phylum Chordata; class Mammalia; order Primates; family Lorisidae; genus Perodicticus; species Perodicticus potto. The sequence continues at coordinate 11,368 of CAUYRH010138572.1, forward strand.
TTGCTGATCATTCCCTTCTAGAAATCTCTCCTCCTTTGGCTTCAAACGTTTGATACTTTCCTGGTCCTCTGACTCCTTTTTTCGGGGCGCCTTTGTAAGATTTCATGCTTACTGTGTAGCCCCTAAGATGCTGGTGTTGCCCAGTTTTTGTCTTTGTTTTTCTCTTTCCTATTTTTAGGGGTCTGCCAGAGGTGGGAGAAAAACCAAATTGTCAATAAAGAAATAAAACTGACATGAGAATTGGGTGCCTCATTTAAAAGCGTGTATACTATAACATATAATCAAACACTTAAAAAGAATTTCCATCCAGAATCTCATGCCCGACCAGACTATTCATCGCAATATAAAGATATGCTCAAGCTTGCGAAGACTGCCACACCGTTAGAACAATCTGTATGCCTATGACTTCCAAATCTGTAATTCAACCTAGATCATGACTCTGATTCCCACCTATTCCATTCCCTTATTGCATAACCACCAGGACATCTCAAATCTGTTTAAAAGTAGTATGCTCAAAACCAAACTAAACAGCTTGCCTGTTACACCTGATAAACCCTGTTCTCTGGATTGTACCCCTTTTCTCAACAAATCACACCATATTCACCTAGTAAACTTTTTGTCTTTGCCAAATTCTTTCTTTCTGCCACCCCCAACACCAGTTCAGGAGTCAAACCTTCTCAGTTACACCTGCTAAGCATTTCCTCTGCCCGACCTTCCTGTTCTCCCCACTGTTCTGCTCCCAAGCACCTTTTCATCATTTCCTGTTTGGCCTCCCTACTTCCAGCCTTGCCATGCTCGAGACCCGCCCCTACCTGTGGCAATAACGATCTTTCTGCAAGGTCGGTGCAGCCATGTCTCCTCCTTGGATAAGGGACTCCGCGGTTTCCCAGTTCCTGGAGGATGAAGCTCCCGCTCCTCAGTCTCGAGGCCTCTGTCCCGCTCTCTTCCTCTTCTTACGTCTTGCCATTTGCACCCCGCCTTCCTTACTCCGCCGGACTCAGTCACACCACACTTGGTGCCACTTCGGGTCTCTGTATTTTTGGCCCCCCACGCCCCCGTTCCCACTGTCAGACTGCTCTTTCTCTTTCCGATCTTGATGACATCCTAATCACCCTTCAGGACAGAAGTGAAGCGTCAGTGCACCCCAGAGAACTTTCCTGAGCCCCTGTGCACCTCTGCGTTCTGCACCGATAGCCACTCACCTGTCCTACGCCCCCGTGTGCCCCACAAGGCCTGCTGACCCGCCTGCTCTCTACTCCCTGGGATTCCCTGCGAGCATGGCCACGTCTCGCTTATCCTCGTACAGCCAACCCAGTGCCTAGCACAGTTAGCGTTCCTGAATGAATGGATAAAACAAAAGGATGAATACAACTTCTCTGTTACCCTCTGCTCCGAACAACCCTTCTCCACCTTCCACAGTTACACTTGAGCTGCTGCCTGATTCTTTTCTTCTTTTCACAGAACCGACACCCCAGACAAGGCACAGGAAGGTAACTCTCAGATAAACTGGGAGAGATCTGAAAATATCAGGGGATGTGTCAGGGGCTTTTTTTTTTTTTGCAAGCCTATAAGCCACTCAGGGAACTCCAACCTACGGGATCAGAGTAGTGAACCTCAGGGAGTCTCGGCTCCCCGTACAGAAGTACAGAGAAAGTCGCTGAGAATTTGCAGGCCCAGAGGGAGGGCAGGGATAGAGAAGGGGCAAGAAAAGCACCAGATCACGTCTGGAACAGGGTCGCGGAGCGCCAGCTCAGAGATAGCGGGAAAGCCTTAGATTTGGCCTGCAACTCCAAAGACCAGGCTGGATCTGGGAAAGCTGGCGAGGAAAGAAGCCAGTGCCCAGAGACCAGTCAGGGGCCACTTGGCAGGAGACAGCCTCTTCTCAGTGCCAGGGCAATGTGGAGGTCTGCCCTGAAGTGAGCCGATCTCTAAAGAGAAGAGCAGGCGAGAAGGAAGAGGCGGAATCCCCGGATGACAGATCTAGAGAACAAATGTGACCACTCAGCGGAGCCTGAGGACACAATGACCGGATGTGGCTACAAATCAGACCATGAGTCTCCGAATGGAATAGGACAAGTAGTCTGTCCTAGGAAGATGGGGACTTTGGAGAAAACTTGTCTATTACCAAAAATAAAAGCCTACCTTTCCCAGCCTATGAGTCCTACTGTGTGCACGTGGGCCTTCCCTGCTCCCCGCAGATACCCACCACCAGCTGGGACATTGAAGAAGCCGGAGACTGGAAACCGCGTGTCCCAAACATTCCAGGAGAGCCTCACGTAAATTCTGTCCCCTGTCTCTCTAACTCCGTGGATTCTTAGGCAGCCACGTCACCCATGTTTAGCTTAGAAAATACTACACATTATTTCCAGTTAGTGCCCCCACCGACACACACCAGGGGAAAGGACAGGTGGTAAATTACACTCTGCTTTCAAGTTTCTTTAACTGTGATCTCGCATTGTTGAGAATCGTGCATGGCACAGCCTATGCAGACGGATATGCTGTGAGGTCTGAGGGTGAGGCACATTTAAACTTGCACAGTGGACTTTGGGGAGAGAGTCTACACTGCTTCTCCCTTTGTTTCATCATTTCATTGGTAGTTATGCAGAACAAACGGGCCCCTCCAGTGCTAGATGATAATAGGGATAGAAACGTATCATTAACACTTAAGGGAAGCTTTTAGAAAAGTCAAGGTTAGGTAGTATCTAGTTAAATTAGCCTCTGAAAGTTTACATATAAATAGAAAGAAGGGGCAAGTTCAAGGGCAATTGAAGTGGGAGGAGAGGAAAGTTGTAATTACGTTTTGTCATCAACCACTTCCAGATACAGGGTCATAAATTACTAGATTGTGTCTTAACTCTTGACACTGTGAAGCCATGTAAAGCTCATCTCTTGACTTGCTTTAGTAATTTGGTTTAAATAACTGGAAAAGTAGGAGATTCCCAGATTCCAATCCCCTGCTTTCTTAGACTTATTACCAAAGTTTCTAAATGAATTGGAGATAAGAAGATGACAAAACTCAAACACTCTGGCTTAACTGTTATTTGTGTCATTTTTGTTGGAAGGAGAAAACTTATTTTCTAATATATTTAATTTCATTAGCTCCTCTTGCTTTTGGGGAATCTTATCACACATTCTCTGTGTGATAAGGCTGTATTTATACGCTGGGTTTAGGATGAAAGAAAGCCGTAAAGTGATGTATTTTCATTGTGGAGTTAACAGCGTTTACTAATCCCCTCTCTGCAGCATCTGAGTGTGTTGGTGACTTTCACATACCCGCCCCTCTGAGCACTGTGGGGAGCAAGCCCTCTCCCACTCAGGAATGTGAAGAAATGACGCCCCTCTTTCAACTGCAATGGGCCTTTTGTGCAGTAAAAATAAAAAAAAAATGGATTTTCTATGTGTACTATTACTGAGGGTGGAATGCAAGCTGCTCACTTCCCATAGGGGCCCCCTCTCTCCCTCTTCATCGTCCCCTGGAGATGTGGGTCTCTCCTGCCCTGGGGAGGGGCAAAGGGCTTCTACTTGCACGCTGAGAAAGGCCCAGTGCCAAGGTGGGCTTCAATCTACTTCTCAGGAAAGAATCAAAGACTTAAATAAAATATGTTGTTCAATATCACGAAGCCACAGAAAAATATAAGGAATTATGCAGTGAACACCCGCATAATACCCAGGTAGGTAGGACCCCGTGAAAGGCCTAAATCCCCACGAACATGGGCGAAGCCCCCTGTACATGCTCATCCGTCGCCTTCCGACCCGTCCCGAGAGCCTTTCCTCTCCTTCCTGATGCAAGTTTTAAAATTTTCTCGTGCATTACTGTGCCTCTAAAAAAAAAGTATTCCTTAGCAGTTTTAAACTATATAATAGAACCTTGCTTTACACATGTATTCACTTGTAGTTTTATCCATGAGGATGATGCTTTTTTTTTTTTTTTTTGAGACAGAGCCTTCCTCTGTCACCGTGGGTAGAGTATCATGATGTCATAGCTCAGAGCAACCTCAAATTCTTGGGCTCAAACAATCCTCCTGCCTCAGTCTCCCGAGCAGCTGGGACTACAGGTGCCCACACAACGCCTGGCTAGTTTTTCTATTTTTAGTAGACGTGGAGTCTCCCTCTTGCTCAGGCTGCTCTCGAGCTCCTGAGGCCATGAGGACTATGTTTTATCGTGAGTTCTATCAAGCACACTGTTCTCCTACGTGATTTCCGCCATCTGTCAGACAGGCACACCACAGGCCATCTCTCCACAGGAGTCCTTTCCCTCTCAACAGACACAAGAATCCTTGCAGCATTCACAGGACTCTCAGACGCAGAGTCCACAGCAAATGCAGCATCCCACGGAGCAAACGCAGAGAGGGTGATACCTGGTCCCACGTGCCGCCTTTAGTTCTTTGCACTTTTGGGGGGTGCACATTGAGACGTTTTTCCACAATGGGTGAATTCACTCTTCGTATACCTTACACTGACTATTTTAAATGCTGAAATAAAATACTGGGGCCTGTTGTCTCCTGCAAATGTTCTTCCTGGCATTGAGGGCATTCCTGGACACCTGTCTTAGTCTGTCCTTAACCTCAGAGGAGGCGTGGTCAGGGGGCAGGGTTTGGCAAGGTCAGAAGCAGCCTGCCTGTGAAGCGGCAAGTTCCAGAAAGGCTGCTGTTGATGAGGGCTGCGGTATCCTCTCTCTTTGGATCTTAAACCTCTTGTACCATTTGGACAGAAAGCAAGAGGCTGTGTGGTTCCACCGCAGTGAGGCTGCCTCCTGGTTTTAAGGAACGGATTAACAAGTGCGCTGGGAAGGTCAGGGGTCGCTGACTCCCAGGCCTGGCTTCTATTTCCGAGGCCTTCTATCTTTTGCTTCTTCAACAAGTGTTAGTCATTTCCTTATCTCTTCTGTTTCGGCCTTGGTAAGCCTAGAGATTTTGATCTACTGAAAAGTGTTTATTAAATCCTGCTGAGTCTCCCTTTGAAAGGCCTCTTAGTCGTACCCCTTCCTTCCCATCACCCCACCCCCGCCATCACTTCACACCTGGGAGGCTGGCACAGGCTCCTAGCTGGACCTGGCAGGCCCACATGCTCTTCAGGCCCTCACGGACCCCCGCCCCACGTTTCACTGGCCCCCAGACCGTCAAGGATTCCCATTTTCTAGGACATCAAATCAAAGCTCCCATCCTGGCTTTGCAGACCCACCGAGTTTCCACCCTGTCGATCCTCAGTTGCCCAGCTCTGCTCTGGCTGACCCCAGATCCCCCGACACGCTGTCCGGTGCCTCATTCTGCTGATGTTTTCCTCTCCTGGAACACTTGGTTCATTTATTCACTCACTCATTCATTTGTTTATAACGCACCCCTGAGCACCTCCCGCGTGCCAAACCCTGGGGTCCTAAGACTTCTTCTTCCTCCAATTCTTCCCTACCTCATTTCTACAAGCCGCTTCTTACTTGTCTTAGCTACTTTAAATGCATCATATAAAGTGATGTAAGTGGAGCGCAGTGCGTCAGGGCGCGAGCAGGTGTGGAGCACGGCCTGTGTCCTCAGACAGCGCCCACTTCAGCCGGAGGAGGGCGTAAAGGCTTCAACCTGTAGAGAAGCCTGTATGTAAGTGAAGGTGTGAAAATCAACGAGATGGAATAGACGAGAGAGAGCAGCAACTCACAGCTAGATGCTGTGTGATCCTATTTTGTCTGCTTTTGTTTCAAATGTGTTTTTTCCTTGCCTTGTTCTTGGAAGATATGTTCTTTGAAGGTAGAGGCTAAGCCTTCTTTGAATCGCCCCATTTCATAAAAGGCGCTAGACACACACTTGAGCCTTGACCAACTTTCTGTTGCCTAAAATTCCAGGAGCAGTTCTGGGGGAAGGAGCAGTTCGGGTGCAACCACCGTCCTAACCGCATCCTAGGTCGCATTTCCCAGGGAAGTGGAAGCCTCGGCATAAGCTGTAGGAAGCGGCCGAGCAGCGAGAGCAATTGGAGCTGGGCGCCAGTCTCCTCACAGATCAGCCACCAGACACCGTGGTGTTTCCCGAGAAACATTCATCTGTGTGTTCACATCTGTTTTTTCGAGACAGAATCTGACTCTGCTGTCCTTGGTAGGGTGCCATGGTGTCACAGCTCACACTTCTGGGCTCAAGCAACCTTCCTGCCTCAGCCTCCCGAGTAGCTGGGACTACCGGAGCCCACCGCCAAGCAAAACTAATCTTTCTATTTTGAGCAAAGATAGGGTCTCACTCTCACTCAGGCTCAGACTCCTTGAGCTCAAGGGACCCTCCGGCCGTGGCCTCCCAGAGTGCCGGAGTTACACACTGTGCCCACCTGTGTTCACATCTTTTCATGTGCTCCCTTCCTACACGGCTTCCGTTGTGTGAGTCACACCTCTAGACATACCAGGACATCTTTGCCATTCTCCTAACCCACAAATCCTGGTGAGACTGAAGATCACAAGTCAAGAAAATGAGGCGTTCCTCCAACTGCGGTGGAGGAGCCTGAAACAGCTTTGTATCGGGGCGGGATTTAGCCCTCTCACCCGGCCATCTGTGCAAACCACAGTTCACGACAATGGCTGTATTCTTGCATGTCTCAATACCTTCACGCCCTGTGCTGAAAGGTCTTTGAAACGAAATCGGATTTGGGATTTTTCTCGGATTTAGTCAGGGCCGTGCTCCATTGCAGGTTAGCATTTTAGTGTCTGTCGTTCACCCTCCGACAGAACTGTATGCTAGGACTTTTAATTTTGAACATCGGACTGATGGGACAATGAAGCGTGACCCTTTAGAAGAGCTGGTAAAACTGTTTCTCACTTGAAGGGATGCACATCACAAACGCTAGGGAAGCCCAGGACTTACAATGCAAATTTCTACTCGACAATTAATAATAAATAGGAAGTCCGGGGACGCTGGAACAGTGCAGGCACAAGCAACCCAATAATTCAATCACAGTGTGAGGTGGGATTAGCATGAATAATGGGCCCAAATAAACGAATAAAAGGGAAAGACTTTGTGAACATTCCTGACAACTTGATGGAAGTAGTTCTATTCTTTCTTGCATTGGAAAAACATTGATATCTCAATATCTACTTAGACTTGGGAATGGAGTGGGGCTGAGAGACACCGTGCTAACTGGGGAAAACACACAGGTTTTCTATATAATCTTGGCTTAAAGAAGAGGTAAGTTGTATTTTCCCTTCCCTTCACCCACCCCCTCATGTTATTCCAATTCATGTTTGGCCTAAGAGGATGAACGGTTGTAATGTCCACTTTAACGGTTGTAATGTCCACTTTAACGCTTGTAATGTCCACTTTATGGGGGAGGGAATGGGAACACAGTGGTACAGGAACTAAATACTAAACACCAGCCGGGGAAACAGCAGCAAGCAGCTCTTGCGCTTCCAGCACCAGGCTCGTGCTCATTCTAGAGACAAGAGGACACCCCGGGGACAGGAGGAGGACATCACTAGGACGCACGTTGGGGATCCGGGCAGCTCCTTCTCAGGACCCCACACCAGCACCCTCAGTGCCTTAGAGCAGAGTGGCAGCCACGGGGATCAGCACTAATCTCCCTTCAAAAACAAACTTGCCCCTGTGAGAGCAGTTAGATGACAGCCACCAGCTGCGGTGTCTTCGAGGTCGGCTGCAGCACTTGAGCTGAGGGCGCCTTCTCCCTGGGAAGCCCCTGCCCACAACTGAGCGTGGAGGAAGGGACCGGCCCTGGCTGTCCTGCCCTGCGTGGGCTCCTTTGCGGCCGCCCTTGCAGGGAGCTTCCCGTGGGGCTGGCGGGACGCTCAGAGCTCCCACAGCCCGGCCCTCCCCCTCCCAGATTCTTCCCCCACCCCCTCCTCATTCACAGCAGTCAGGACAGACCGAGGCTCTCGTCGCCTTTTCCTGCTCTCACCTGCCTTATCGCTCAGGATTTCACCATCCCCAAATCTCTTGCATTTATAACTCCGTCCTGGGGTCTGCTTCCCCACGAGCCTGAACGGACACAGCAGCCTGTCTGCGGCACAGTTCCCTGCGAGAAGCCTGTTCCTCTAACTTGGCTTTCACCGGGCTGGAGGGTAGAGCTGAGACCCAGAGCCACCCGCCCTGACCCGGCCCGTCCACACTGCCAATTCCCTCCCTTTCATTCCCTTGATCAGTTCCGGGGAGGAGTGGGGGTGGGGGATTGTGATCTAAGACACGGGAGCAAAACATTTTTCAATTTCATGGCCCAGTAAAATAAACAAGCAAAATGCCGAGGGATCCAGGTTGTGTCTCCCGCGTTTTATTTTGCCAGATGAAGGTCTTAACAAGCGCCTGCCTGCAGGATCCTAGCTGTTTCAGCACAATGACTTCTTTCAACAAAAAAGTGGAAGAGCACAATCTGAGAATCAAAGATGTTTTAGAGACTGTTATTTTTCAGAGAAATTTTTGGTTCACAGCAAAACTAAGAGGAAGGTACAGAGAGTTTAGACTCCCCGATTATCGACAATCTCTTCCCCCCAGAGAGGTACAGTGGTTCCAGTTCATGACCCCACACATTACCAAAGTCCCCGGTTTACATTAGAGCTCACTCTTGGTTTTGTACACCCTGTGGGTTTAGACAGACTTACAATGACATGTTTCTGCCATTATAATATCATACGGAGTGTTTCCACTGCCCTAAAAGCTGTCTGTAGCTCATTTACTCATCCCCCCCACCTCTATCTCCTGGAAACCACCGATCTTGTTACGACCTCCAGAGTTTTGCCTTTTCCAGAATGTCAGTGTTGGAATCCTACAGTGCGTGCCCTATTCAGATTGACGTCCTTTTCTCAGTAGTAGTAACTTGTTTTTGAGCATCATCCACGTCTTTTTATGTGTTGATAGCTTATTTCTTTTAAGCATGGCTTAATAGTCCCTTGTACAGATGCAGGACAGTTTATTCATTCACATATTGGAGAACATCATGATTGCTGACAAGTTTGGCAACTGTTGAAAAGCAAACTATATACCTAGAATTCTATATCCAGCCAAATTCTCTTTTAAAAATCTAGGTGAACTGAAGACTTTTTCAAACTAAGAGGAATTAGTCACCAGCAGACTGCACTATTAAAAAACATTAAAAGAAATTATACAAGTTTCAGAAGTAAAATGATACCAAATGAAAACATGGATTTAGAAGAATGGAATGAAGAAGGCTAGAATGGAGATTAAAAAAAATTGGGGAAATGTTTTTAAAAGATAATTCAAAATGTAAAGCAATGTAGCAATGATTATGCAGGAATGTAACATGTGTGGACTTAAACAGCACGTGTTTGGGAGATAGAAAGTGTCTATTCAGTAGTGTCCACTTAACACTACAGATAAAGTGGTCCACTGTTATTTGAGCTTAGACTGTGCTAAGTTAAAGATATTCATATATTATATATATGAATAATGCATATATGAATATTCATATACGTAAATATGTATACTGTATTATGAAAAGGTTACAGCAAGGGTTGCCAAACCATAGCCTGGGGTAAAACATAGCCTGCCCCCAGTCCTTGTAACTGACGTTGCCTTAGATGGCAGCCATACCAATTCTTTACATGTGAATGGCAGCACTGTAACTGCAATGGCAAGGTAGTCGCAATAGCAGTGTGAAATACCTACTCATAGCCCAGAAACCTACAATATCCACTATTCAGCCCTTTACAGAAGAAGTTTGTCATCCTCTTATTTTGAGCAATCTATAATGAATAAAGGCAAAATAATAATGAATACAATCTGTAATGAATAAAGGCAAAATAATAATGAATACAACTTATAATGAATAAAGGCAAAATAATAATGAATAACAAACTAATAATGAATACAAAACGCATAATAAATGCTCAGTTAACACAGAAAAAGGCAGAAAAGAGTATATACAATAAAGACACCAGAAAGAAGAAATAGAAAACCTAAAGTAAAGTTATAGAATTAAACGGAAGCTTGTTGATAATTAGATTGAATTTAAACTTTCCTAAACAACCCAATTAAAAGACAGAGGGGGTCAGATTGGATACAAAAGACAACCATTAACTTTACACTTTCCATAAGGATCTCACTCTATAAAGACATGGGAAAGTTAAAAGTAAAAGTTTGGAGAAATATATAACATGAAAATAATAATGAAAAGAAAGCTGTAATGGTTATATCAATATCAGAAAAAATAAACTTCAGAAGAGAGAATATTACTGAGGATAAAGAAGTATCATCCTTCACGATAATGAGGTAAATTCATCAATGTGTATGTATTAAAAACAGAGGCTCAAAGACATGACAAGAAAAAGACACGAATTCACAATTACACGTGGAGGTTTTAACACTTCTTCCTCAGTAACTGGTAGAACACACCAAGCCAATAGGTAAGAAGGTCACATGGAAGGCCTGACCAATATTGTTGATAGGCTTAAGCTAGTTTTCATTTGTACAGCACTCTGCTCACCAACAGTAGGCTACATAATCTGTCAGGTGTGTATGGATAGGCAATATTCTGGACTATAAAACAAGTTTCAAAACATTTAAAAGGATTGAAATATTTATAGAGTATGTTCTCTGATAATAATCACATTAAACAAGAAATCTATTATGAAAAATATTTCTGGAAAATTCACAAATAGAAGTGAAACACATTTCTAAATGACTCATGGCTCAAAGAACACGTAACAAGGGAAGTTAGAAAACAATTGAAAAAGAGTGGGGAAAAAAACCCAAACATATCAAAAGTTGAGGGCAGATCAAAAGTAGTATACATAAAGAAAGACATATTGCTTTAAATGTTTATATTATTATAAAGAAAAAGGGATAAAATCAATGATCAAAACTTCTACCAGAAGAAACTAGAAAAAGAAGAGAATCAGTAACCAACTTGAGTGGAAGGAAGTAAAAATGAAGAAAACTACAGAAACCAACGAAATAGAAGAGAAACAAAACAATCACTGAGAAAATCAATGAACCCCATAGCTGACTGTTTGGGAAGATCTATAAAATTGATAAAAATTATAGATGACGGGTGAGGAAAAGAAAAACAAATTATCAGTACTAGAAGTGAGAAAGGGGGGCAGCGCCTGTGGCTCATCAAGTAGGGTGCTGGCCCCATATACCGAAGGTGGTGGGTTCAAACCTGGCCTCAGCCGAACTGCAAAAACAGAAAAATAGCCAGGCATTGTGGCTGGCGCCTGTAGTCCCAGCTACTCGGGAGGCTGAGACAAGAGAATTGCCTAAGCCCAGGAGTTGGAGGTTGCCGTGAGCTGTGACCCCACAGCACTCTACAGGGGAGATAAAGCGAGACTCTGTCTCTATAAAAAAAAAAAAGTGAGAAAGGGAATATAGCTACAGAGTTTGTATGTCTTCAAAGAAATATAAGGCAATATTATGAATAACTTTGTGCCAGCAGATTCATTAATTTTCTTGGAACAGAAGGAATTTTTTGAAAGATACAGAGTACTAAAGCTTACTCAAAATAAAACAGATAGACTAAATAGCTCTATTTCTGTTTTTTAAATTGAATTCATAGTTAAAACATCTCCCCAAAGAAAACTCTCAAATAATTTTGCAATAAATTATTCCATGTATTTAAGGAAGAAATAATACTACTTCTAAAAAAACTCTTCCAGGAAACAAAATAGAAAAGAATATTTCCCAATTCATTAACCTATTACCAAAACAATACAAAGATATTACTAAAAAAGAAAATTATAGCTCTATATCTTTCATGAACACACATGTCAAAATCCTTAACCATGTATTAATCATTTGAACCCAGAGATATTATTCTTCTCAGCACTTGGAACATTCTCAAGGAAACAAGTCTCATAAAATTCAACAAAATCAAAATCAGTTCAAGTATCTTTTCTGATCACAATGGGATAAAACCAGGAGTCAATAACAAGAGAAACTTTAGAAACTATAAAAACACATAGAAATAAACAATATGCCCCTGAACTATCACTGGAGTAATGAAGAAATTAAGAAGAAAATTTAAAGTATTTCTTGAAACAAATGAAAATGGAAACACAACCCCCATTCCAAACCCTGTGGGACACCATGAAAGCAATATGTCTACAAGGTGGGACGTTTATAGCAATAAACTCCAATGGCCAAAAAAGAGAAAAACTTCAAGTAAACAATCTAATGGTGCATCTTGAAGAACTAGAAAAGCAAGAGTAAACCACACCCAACATTAGTAGATGGAAAGAAACAATAAAAATCAAAGAAGGAAATAAATGAAATTGAGGCTAAAATTACCAATACAAGAGATCAATGAACTAAAAATTTGTTTTCAGAAGAGATAAACAAAATCAAACCCTGAGCCAGAGAAGACCTAATAAGTAAAATTAGAAACAATAAAGGAGACATCGTAACTAATACAGCAGAGACAGCATGAGCAACTGGATGCCAATAAAGTGGAAAACCAGGAGAAATAGATAAATTCCTAGACACGTACAACGTATGAAGGTTGAACCATGAAGGAATACAAACGTGAGCACCATGATGGAAACATCCATCAGAGAGACGCTCAGGGCCTGATGACTTCACCACTAAATTCTACCAAACCTTTAAATAAGAACTCATCAAAACAGTCCAAACCGTGGAGGAGGAGGAAGTATTTCCAAAGTCGTCGATGAGAACATTATTACTCTCATACCAAAACCAGACAAAGTAGGGTTATACCAGCATGCTGGTATCTCTGATGCACATGGGAGCAAAAATCCTCAACAAATTACTAACAGATTGAATTTGACAATAGATTAAAAAGATCGTTCGTCATGATCAATGACTCAGCCCAGGGAAGCAAGGATGGTTCAACACACTTAAGTCGATAAATGCAATACACCCCCTCAACAAAATGAAGGTGAGAATGCAAAATGTCACAGCCACTTTGTAAAACAGTTTGACAGTTGCTCTCAAATGCAGAATACAAATGTCTTCATATAATAACTGAGAAAATGCCAGGAAGGCTATGTTAATCAGTTTGATGAAAATAGTTCAGATTGTATATGAAACCAGCACATTGTACCCCTTGATTGCACTAAGGTACACAGCTATGATTTA
>CAUYRH010138573.1:0-10630 GCA_963574655.1 Perodicticus potto
TATAACACTTACATTTGTACTCCATACATTTGTATACAATTTAAAAATACAGTGTGGGTAAGGATCATTGGCAGCCAGTTAATCAGTGGTGCTTGTTAAAATGCAGATTACAGGGATAAACTACAGATTCAGTTAAACCAAAACTCTGTTAAATCTACAGGCTATTCTTGTACATATTAGGTTGCAAAATAGTCTGCAAGTGTCAGTGGCTCAGAAATAAAATTTGTTACTGGGGAAAAACAGGGACTTTGGAATTCGTCAAGACTTCAATGCCTTGTTGAAGGCACCATGAATATCTCAGGTCAAATAATCTGTATGTACAAATCTGAAAGAGTCTTTATGATAGCCAGCTGATCTAGTTACACATAATTTGTGAAAAAACTCTGTAGCTTTATAGCATAATTGTAGTTTTGGACTATGTGTTATGACTCTTATTAAATATTAAACATTAATAAGCATAATAACACAAAGCTATAGTTAAAGCTTACACAGAAAATATATTAAATATTTCAAATATTGAACATGATTATGAAGATAAAAATAACTCTATAATCTGAAAATATTGAGAGTAAAATAGAATCTAAACTTCTATACACTTTTAAAATATAAACTCTAAATTGATTATGTATTTGTACATTAAAAGTAGATTTATTATAAAATATACTGACCTGGTTTTCTTAAATATTTAAATTGAGAAATAACTGCTGATTTTTTTAAATTGAAACTATTTTTTTCTGGAAAAATCTAAATAATTTGGAATGCTCCAAGTCTATATTTCTGTCTTTTGAATAACATAATGATGCATTCTACGACATATATCTGACGAAAATGGTTATAGTTTTTATTTTAGTCACTGAGTTACATTTTGTGAGTATAAGAATAGAAATTTATGTATCAATTCAAATAATTTAATGTGTCTTCATGCTATAAAACTTGTAATGGAATAAATAGTTGTAAATGTGACTAGACTTTCAAATTTTGGCCTGGTTTTAATTAAATTTACCATTTTAACATTCAAAATAAATTGTTTTAGTTTTAATCATGTTTAATATTTATGGATGTGAATTATTCTCAGTTCTTTTATTTGTAGCTTTATAAAGTAACCACCCTTGAATAATGCAAATAGTGCACCTGTGCTTGAAACTGTTTTTTTATTTTTTTAATTTTGGTGAAAACTGGAAGGAAGTTGGAGAGATTAATAAAATATAAGACAATGCTTAAGTTTGATGTAAGTCCTCCTATGAAAAATACAACATCTATTCTCAACACATTTTTACGTAGCACCTTTTATGACCTCTTCTGTATAAGAAGAATAACAGATTTATATAAATCCTTATAATCATATAAATAAACATGTAAGTCATTATGACATTTGGGTTGAACAGATATAAAGCATAAATCGTGGTCAAAGGAGAAATAATGTCTTGATAGGTCTCATGCCCACATCCACGTGCTCAGCATTTAGCACTGTTTCTGGGCCCTGGCAGGAGCTCGCCTGGCCGGTGTCTAATAAACGTCTGAATGCATACAGGGATTACTGCTTTAGATGAGCGAGTGCATAGGGACAAAGCTTCAGATTCTACATCAGTTTCGTTTCATCAGTGAGGCATTTTACTCTTGTGACTCAGCCTCCTTATCATTATAAATGTGACTCCTGTTACCTTTCACACACATTATTCCAACAGTTTTATCTGCTTTGCTTCATTTCTCTTCCACTTACCACCACCAAAAGTTTATCCGACAGATAACTGTAATATTTATCGTGTGTTTAAAAGGATCCAGTGGGTCTCTTTATTGCCTTCAGAATTAGTGCACACTTTACAACATGGTGCGCACACTGAAGTTTCCTCACTGCACCTAGTTATGTGTCATTCTCCTCCCCAAAACTAGAGTGGTGTCAGGTTTTCTTGTCCTGTTTTATGTGCCTTTTGTTACATCAAAACATTGCATAAACTTTTCTTCTTTCTGGAACATTCTTTCCTCTTCATCGCTTACCATCTACTTAACTCTATCAATTAAAAGTTTGCTCCATGCCCAGATATACCGAGATAATGCCCAACATTACTACCATATAAAGCACAGTGCTGTATTTTTATCATAATAACTAATGTGTCATTGGTGCTGACACAAAACAGAATTTGTTTATTTCATGCTAAGTCAGATGTCCAGGTTAAGATTTATCTATATAAGACAGTATGTCTTCACATGGACTTAAGTTTTATGATGATCCCCTTATCAATTTATATGAACTTAGTAAGCCATGAATGAAAGAAAAATCAAACAGTTCAATTTAGAGAAAAAATCGAATATTTCCATAAAATAATTTTGTTTTATGCACTAGCCCAAACACACAGGTCTTATGCCTAAATCTGCAAGTCAAATATCTATAGTAAGTCCTACATCCACTCTGTGAGAGGAAAAGTGTTATTATTTTAAAATGTTGACAGGTTTTCCTGAAAGTCATTTACCTTGGGGAGGGTATGTGTCCTGGGAGTGTAGCTGATGACTGGGGAGGATGAGAATGAGTCCTTTCCTGAGGGATGGCTGACAGGTACAGGGCTGAAGGTAAGGTCATTAGCAAAGCATGGTGGAAGGCCAGGTGCTTCTAGGGCAGTTCCTGAGATGAATGTGTAAGTGATATCCCCATTTGTATACTGGTGTAATATGTTTCCATTTAAAAAGAAATTGAAATATAATGAAGTAAATGTGATGTTGCCAAATTTGTTCAAGTGGATTCCTATATTTACTAACACTTCCTGACTGAGCTGATACAATGTAGAACTGTGAGAACAGTATGCTCATGTTTTCTCTCTCAATTCCAACAGGATAGAGACAAATATGTGCACATATTTAAAAACTCTTTTATAAATAAGTCCCTCCAGGGACATATGCAATCATCATACCTGTACAAATATAATTACCTTATACACAATTTTTAATGAGTTCAAAGCCTGTGTTCAGCCAGTAATTTTATTCTGTCGTAGCAATAAATTATTACCCTTGTGCTGGCCAATAAATTTGTAAACATATATTTATTTATATGTACGCAGATATACACACATCACCACATAGCTGTAGGCATGAAGCAAAAGTGCTAGGTAGGAAAGATCAATATTGCTGTGGTATACTGCAGGGGAACTGTAAAAGAAAAAAGTATACCTTCAAGGACATTTTCTTCCTGATTATGGGTTTGTAGTGTCATTTGATTTCTGTTAATATGATGGTAATGATACTGGAATTTCAGGTTCTTGGTCTCACGATTCGAAGAAGGAATCCATGGACCACAAGAGTAGTTGTAAGTCAGGATTTATTTACGGGAAAGAATTACAAGTAGAGGAAAAACCAAACCTCCAGGCAAAGAGGACCCAGGAGGGGAACAAACTCTTCTGCTCCCTCTCCAAGGTCCAGCTGAGGTCTGCGTTGGAGGGGAACAAGCTCTCCCATTCCCTCTCCGAGGTCCAGCAGAGGTCTGCCCTTGAGCTCTCTGTTCAGGGGTTTATATAGTCCCAGGGGTTGTTTTGCGGAACTTCTTAGGGCATGGGTCTTCATCAGTTACAGCCAGCTATCCAATGAAGACCCAGGTCCTGGAAACTGACATGACATTGACCAGTCAGATGTGCTGAGGAAGAGACAGCAAGGCCCATCCATGAAATGGACTAGTCAGAAGAGCACAGGAAGGAGACAGCAAGGTGCCAGTGTCTTCCGCACAGGTCTCCAGCCCCTCTGGCAAGCTGGTTCCTCCATCCGCCCCAGCATCAGCACTGCCAGTACCAAGGCAGCAGTTGTAGGGCCGCCTCTCCTGCATCAGTAACTTTCAATATTAGCTGGAGAAATACACAAATATTGATCAATAATTTTATTATGAAATTCATATTTTTGCATGTAATCACTGACACTTAGGGAATTATAATTTGACTTTCAGAACTTTGTACCAAAGAGCATACTTGGTTCAAGGATACATTTAAATGGTAAGATTATTCCTGGTGGTAGGACGTCAGATCACCATTCAAATATATTAATTATTATAGTTTTTTTTTTGAGACAGAGCCTCAAGCTGTGTCACCTTGGATAGAGTGCTGTGGCATCACAGCTCACATCAACCTCCAATTCCTGGGCTCAAGCGAGTCTCCTGCCTCTGCCTCCCAAGTAGCTGGGACTACAGGCGCCCGCCACAACGCCCGGCCATTTTTTTTTGGTTGCAGCCGTCATTGTTGTTTGGTGAACCCGGGCTGGATTCGAACCCGCCAGCTCAGGTGTACGTGGCTGGCGCCTTAGCCCGTTGAGCCACAGGCGCCGAGCCTAATTATTATAGTTTATCAGATGTTTTGCCCAGAATGTATAATAGCTTCTTATTCACTATGTAAAAACTAAGGTGCTGATATTCATGGGAGAATGTTTTTAAAAGTGGATTAACTTGTGAAACAAATTAAGCATTAATTATGTGCCAGACTGGAAAAGGACCATATATCTGAATTCTTGACATACCGGGCCACAACATCTCAATATTAATACCTCTTTGAGATATATTTATTCTTTCTCATTAGATGAGTTAGAGAAAACAAAAACTCATACCTAAGAAATGACTTTGATATCTTTAATGATTACTTTGATATTTATGAATGTGGTTTTCAAAGTAGTCATTAAAAACATTTCATTTATAAATGGAAAAGCAGGAAAGATGAAATTGTACTCTTTTCTGTTCTTATAAAGCCTAGGGATGTGCACACACATCAAAATATGGCCCCTGCAATCATTAAGAAAGCACTTTAATGGGATTCCAGGAGATTGAGAGAATATAGTCTAAAGTGGGACTTCTCTTCAATTATATGTTCCATTATGGGGCCTGAATATTTAGAGGTGAACAGTCACCTCCGTAGGTTAAGTTCAATGGGTCATATTTCTCTAGTAGGCTCACGAACGAACCGTCTGACATTCTCTTACTGTTACTGATTATGAAGACAAAATTTTAGGCCAGATCCTCAAACCCCATTTCCTCAGATATTCTTTCCTGCAGTTCTTTCACACTCACTGGCTCTGCATGCATGGCTAGGTAGCTGTCAAGCAATGAAGGATTGTAAAATACCAGCATATGTTTACTTGCAAACTTTCTTGGGAAGGAGGAGAACAGGGCAATAGTGAATTGCATCAAAGTACATCTATCATTGCTCATTTTTTAAGTTGAGAATTGAATTTTTATTTATTCTATAATGTTTTTCTCATTGTTCTGCTTCGCCCGTTTTCCTGCTGACTAAGGGAGACTGAAGCAACCTGCTCCAGACTTCAGAAGCTTCGGTGACTATTGTACATTCTTTCCAAGGGCTTCTGCTGCTCTAATTTTTTTCCCAGGCAAAACACAATTCCGCTATTTGAAAAAAAATTCCACAGCGATGTTTTCATGGTTTTCTTGTAGCATTACCTCTTTTCCACTCCAGAATCTAAATGTTCTTTTGAAATAGCTGTTGTGCCGAAGTGATTTTTGTTTCTACTTTAAATTATATTTGTTCTACATGTCCAATTAAATTCTGCTTGTCTGCATAACTGATCAGTCACAGGCTACCACATTATACAGGGCAGAGAATTGTTTGAAGTTTGCAATAATTTGTTTGAGTATGTAACTATTTTATTGCTACATATGTGCTTCTTATCTTGTTGAAGGTTCAAAAATTGCCAAAATATGTATTATTTATTTTAGCCAATTGAGGAATAAAACACCAACCAACACTAGGATTTAGCTTTTTATGAGCATTGTAGATTAGAAAATTAATGAATAAGTTCAATCTCATTGGATTCATATAGTTTTCTTTAGGAGCTTTCCTGTGAGTATTAGTACAGCATATCTGTTAGCATCAAAAACATGGCAGACCACACCAATTGGCCTCTTGTGCTATAATTGGGTTTTAGCCTTCATATGAAAGCACAACCTTATTCTTTTTGAGCAAGAAATACTTTCTGTTCAAGGCTTCCTGGAAATTTCTTCTATTTGTTTTACAATTTGGAACAAATGAGGGTGGACTCTGGGGTGTAGGATGAATCTGTATTCATGACTGAAGGAGCAGGTTGTCATGAGTGAGGGGTTCATTTTGGTTTTCCTTTGGGAAATACATTTTAAAGTTATTTTTTGCATTAAATGATGCATTGGTAGGAAAGAGTTCATGTGCCCAGCCCCATGTACGGAATGCATCTAAAACATAGAGAAACATTGGCTGCTTTCAATTGAGCAGTTACTATGTGATGGGAGCACTCTTCAATGCTTTGCATCTATTAACTCATTTAAGCCTCACAGTCAAGGTAGATAATAGAAACAACCATTCTTCCTTAACTGCATATGAGGACACTGACATTCAGAAAGCTTTAAGCAGCTTGACCAAGTTGGCAGGTGACTAGTGATGGACCCATGTTTAGAATCCAGGCACCATGGAGTCCATGATTCTCAGCACTAATTTGTGCCTCCCCAGCCTGTGCTAGCTGATGTGCTGGCCATCCTTGGGATTCCCCAGGTCCTTGCTCTGATGCAGTGGGCTCTGGCACCCAGAAGGCTCATGGTGTTGAAGGAGAAGCTGCTTCGATGAGGTCATAAGTGACACATTACTGCAGAGCACTGAGTTGCTAATTGCCATTTAATCACAAGATGAATATGGTTCCTTTCTCCCTCTCCTGGAGTACAGTTAGACGGTAATCACTCCTGAACTACATGCTGAAGACTGGGCTCTAGTTGGAGCTGGTGTGAAATGCTACAACTACCCTCTGAGCCAACACATTTCTGGCAGGACTTGTTTACCTAAGCGGCTAATTAACAACACCCCTTTGAGATCAGATGTTCATTCCAAGCTTCCCATTTCCCTTAAATATGATTTTTCCCCTTAGAAACACAATTTTTAAAAGCTCAAACTTTAGATTTTATATTTGAGAAATTAAACATTCCAAATGTTTGTAGAGGTGACATTACATGTCAGTCAACAACTAAAATAGAAAACTTTGCATTTGGATAGTTCTAAATTGAAATTGAGTTAACTTAGTCTGTTTCTTCAAAGCCTCCTTTATATAGCCATTAGAAGGAGTTTAAGAGTGAATGAGTTTTGCTTTCTGTTGTTTCAAGTTTGACAGATATAAGAACAGTGGCATGGAATATCTCGAAATACAGACATGCAATCTATTGGGTTACCTTTTCTGAGGATTTAAAACTGGGTCTGTCTAGGATGTATCTACTTTTCATAGAGGGCAATAAAAGTAAGCAGGTTAAGTAACTTGTCCAAAATAACTCAATTAATAAATACAGTTCTTGTTTTCTGGCTTCCAGTCAAATGTCACAGGTGATACATGAGGTTAACAAGCCTTCAACCTTATAATGACCTAATCAACTTGATCCAGGTTTGAAATAAATATGCAGACCCAGTATAGGCAATATGATCAGTAAGCAGTCAAATATTTGGAAGCAAGATGTCTAATGCCAGCGTGGCCTCTTCTGGGGTCTTGTGCATGACGCAGCTATGACAAAGATCCCTAGTGAAGTAGCAGCCAGATTTTAATTGGCTATTAAGGTCTCAGCTTAAGGTTTTTGCATTGGGCCTTCCTGTCAATGGTTATTTACGTGCCTTAAGCAAAAAGCCCATTAAATCTCAGTGTCTTTACACATTAGGCAGTGGTCTTCAAACTTTAAAACATCTGAATCACCTCCTTAAAATCCAAACTGATAGGCCCCACACCCAGAGTTTCCAATTGAGCCAATCTGGACTGGGGTCTAAGAATTTGCATTTTAAGCAAGTTTCCAGGTGCAGCTCATGCCACTAGTCTGGGGATCACACTTTGATAAGTAATCGGGAGTTATTTCTTTCCCCCATCTCTATCTGATGGGCAACTCTCCAAGGATGCCTCTGAGTGATAACTCAGAGGCTCAGGTTCCCCAGATCCACTCTGTAGTCAGCTAGTAGGTCTTGAAAGAGGCAGAGCATGGAGGATGGTGTAGAGGTGTCCCAGGGGAAAGGCCTAGAAGGGGGAAATGCTATTTTTGTTTAACTTCCCTTGGCTGTACCTCAGCCAAGTGACTCTATCTTAACTGTACAAGGAAGTTTGCAACAGAGTAAAAAGAAACTGAGTTTGGTGACAGTACAGCCATTTTGGTCACTCCTACCTTTGTGAATATCCTACTCTTGATTTTTCCTCTACCTGAGACACTGTGAAAACATTTTTTTGTCATTGATTTTGAAAGTTTAATGATGTTCCTTGGTCCAGCTGAATACACTCTCGAGTACTGGTTGCTGGAGTTGGGTGAAGAGGCTATCTGTATTCCTCCCTTGGTGAACACAATGAAACAGCATCTTCCTGATGTGAAGAATTTGCCTGCCCTGGATGTGAGATCTGATATAGGTGGCAATTCCCATCTGTGCCAGGTTTTGATTTATAGTCTGTCAGCTCCAATCCACCCTTCTATGCTCTGCTCTGTGATACTGGAGCTGGGCCCTGTGAACATTTCTCCTTTGCCAGCTGGCTGGCATTGATTTCATCACTAGAGGGCGCTAGTGGCAGTACCAGGTTATTATAGGTGCAGGAAGAGAGTCCCTTCCTGAGTTCTGGGTCTTCTTTAGTTATTACTATTCAGTGCAGCAGCCAGTGACCCAGGAAGTAGAGTCCCAGCTGATCCCTCAGGCCATACTGTCCCCAGTTGTGGTTGCTTCTTAGAAGTTTCTTCTTGCCCACACTATCCTACAACAACTACAGACCATCCCAAGCCTTGGCCTTCCAGAAGCTTCTTCACAACTGGAAGGTTGTGAGTTCCTGTAGCAGAAAATCCCTCTGGGAAGACAGCTGAACCTCAGCCTTATTTGGGGTAATAATAAGGCTCCTCTCCTGGTTCTTTTCTTTCTTTATTTCTTTACTCTCTCTTAGCTTAGACATAACAACTGCTCTTTTGATACTTTATTAAAGTTTTTTTAAAGTCCCATTTAGTAGTTAATCACCTTTAACAATTAAATTCTTTTTGTATTACCAGGTTCCTTGTTGAAATTACTGGAATGATTTCTGGCTCAACCCTGAGAAATATGCTATTTTTCTCATGATTTTTATTGTACATCCTTTCAAATTAAGAAGGAGGACCCAAAAGCTATGTATACTCAAAAGCTCATTTCTTTGTTTTTTGCTCTCAGGATGCTGATTTCCTGCCCTGAGAAGGGCTGCTGTTCATGTCAAAGACCCAGTGAAAGTTGGCGGGTGAGATGGTGTTCAAGCCTCAGACTCCTGAGCTCTATAGTCCAGAGTCTTAGCAACCAGCAACTTCTTGGGTGAGGCCCTGGGTGGGATTCTCAGGTTAGCTAGGGGTGTGAGGAAGATAGAGGAAACACATGTGTTGTCAGTGACTAGAAACTGATGTTGCTTCCTTAGCAGGTGGCCTCACTCTTGTCTGGGGGTGAACTCATAAAGTCAACTTGACTAACCACCAGGCGCTTTGCCTTGATGTGGTTCTGCTACCATAGCAGCAAAGATCAATACTACCTAAAAACTTTCCCAAGTAAAAGCTGAATAAACAACACACAATCTAATTTTAGGCCATAGAAAACAGGGCCAGCATCCAATAACTATAATAATAATGATCATCATCCCAGCAGCATTAGTTGCTTATTATATTTTTTTCTTTCTCTTCACAGAGGACAGACAGATATGGTAGATTCGGTGAAAGACTGAGGCCAACTTAATTGGATGTTTAGAGCACGCCTTGGCTTCCCAGAAGGGCCACATCAAAGGCAGAACATGTGAGGCAGGCATTCTTGTGATGTGGAGACCCAGTGGAAGCTCCCTGATGGGGAGCCTCTCCTGTATTACCTAGGTCTGAAATTCCACCATACGAGCTTCATGCATTGTCATCTGTGGATCCCTGCCACCCTTTCAAAAGTTGAGATGAAATCCAAATAACATAAAATTAACCGTTTTCAAGTGAACCAGTCAGTGGCATTAATCACACGCCCAGTGCTCTGCAACCATCATCCCATCTAGTTCCAGAATATTTTCATCACCCTCAAAGGAAATCCCAAAGTCACTCTCCATTTCCCCCTCTTTCTGTCCCTCGAATCTACCAACTGGGGCTCTGTCTCTATGGATTAGGCTATTCTGGACATTTCCTATGGGAATCATAGCATATGTGCTTTAGTGTCTGGCTTCTCTCACTCAGTGTGACATTCTCAAGGTTCATCAGTGTGGTAGGATGTATCAAAGCTTCATTCCTTTTTACAGCTGAAACTCTATGCATATGTTTTTTTTTTCTAATTTTTATTAAATCATAATTATGTACATTGGTGCAATCATGGGGCACAATGTGCTGAATTTATATACAATCTGAAATATTTTCATTGAACTATTTTACATAGCCTACATGGCCTTTTAATCACTATATGAAGACATTTATATTCTACACTTAGTAATTTTCACTTGTACCCTTGTAAGATGCACCGTAAGTGTGATCCCACCTATCACCCTCCCTCCACTCATCTTCCCCCTCCCCTCCCTCCCTTGCCCCTTTCCCCATTTCTTGTGCTATAACTGGGTTTTAGCCTTCATATGAAAGCTATAGATTAGCTTCATAGTAGGGCTGAGTACATTGGATACTTTTTCTTCCATTCTTGAGATACTTTGCTAAGAAGAA
>CAUYRH010138576.1:0-11058 GCA_963574655.1 Perodicticus potto
TAAATGCAGAATACAAATGTTTTCACACAGTAAACGAGAAAATCTCATGAACGTTATGTCGAACAGGCGGATGAAAATATTTCAGATTGTATGTGAGGCCCGCACACTGTACCCCATGATTGAACTAATGTACACAGCTATTATTCAATAAAAATAAAAAAAAGAAAGCAAAAGGCCAGGTATAGAATGGCATAAGATATTCATAATAAACATCTCTGGAAAATAAAACAAACAAACAAACAAAAATTACATGTGTGGTTGAGTTGTGTTTCCCTTAGGCAGAGTGTCTCTGGTGGACTATTGTAGGGGGGGACAGTGTCTACCAAGGCCTACACTCTCATTATGACACACTTTTGTATTTATCGTATGACCTACTGGATTGGGAATCATAGCATCTGAGTCCTAATTCCAGACAGCACTAAGCAACCCCGAGGCTTTGAGTAAATCCCTTCTCTGGGCCTCAATTTCCTCATGTGTGAAATAGGAGAGTAGAACTAGATAATTTTCAACTCGCTGATGACAACTTTGAACTTTTCCGTTACTATGATAGCATGAGTAAAGGGAAGGAAAGGGTGATTTGCACCTTCCTGCAGAAAGGCAAACCTGTGCCAGGTGTTCTGACGAGAGGTTAAATAGCTAAGCATTAGTAAATGGGCCTGTTGCAGGAGGAGCGTTTGTTTATTCATTAGCCACCTCCGTGCTGGCTGAGTTCCCCGAGGACCTTTCCCTCTGGAAACATCTCCATGCTCAGGAGGCACAATGGGCTGAAGGCCTGACCTGAGAAGTCCTCCCAGCAGCCAGCTCACAAATGCAGGGTCCTGCTTCTCAGAAATCAATTTTAGGGCAAGGGAGCAAAGGCATTAACTGTCTCTTCCAGGAAACCTTCACAGAAAATCTCTTAAGGGCTGCATCTGGGCTCCTGCATCACTTATGCGTGCAAACATTGAGATAAATATTTCAGCTGAGCAAATAGAAGAGCCAGGATGTCTTACTCCCTGGCCTCTTGTCAGTGTCGTTGGAAAAGCCTGCAGCTGGGTCCTCCATGCTCTGCCTTCTTAGATCTCAGTGCTGTTTCCTGTGGCTTGTAGGAACACCCCTCCCTGGGGGTCACTACTGTGCTTTACAAATCTTTAATGTTCTCTGTCCCTGAGAACAGAGTCTGAGCTGATACTACAGTGTTCCCCTCCCTACTGGCCCCGGATCTCCCAGGTGACTTGCATTTCCTGAGCCTGGTCCGGCAAGACTGCAGCCCTGGCTCACGGGGTCTCCTCTGTGGGACAGGCCCTATCCTCCACCAGCAGCCCCTGCAACTATTGGCTTCGGTGCTCTTAACTTATGTGACACCGATTCTTCCCCAATAGCAGGTGAAGGGAGTGCTGTGCTCACTGAGCCCTTTGCTGGGTCCTCTGAACCAGTCCTGCTGTATCTGATTGATCCTTGCAGCCCCTGCTCGCTGCCCCTGTGCTGACTTCCTTCCCCTTCTGGACTGAGTTGTCCTTCCTCTAGGTCCCTGCGCCACATTTCCTGTGCTTCTGCCACAGCACTTGTGTTAGTTTGCCACGGCTGCTGTACAGAGCATTCAGACTGCATGGTTTAAACAATAGAAGTTTATTTTCTCAGTCCTGGAGACTAGAAGTCCGAGATCAAGGTGTCAGCAGGGATTTTTGTTTTTTATTGTCCTGAGGCTTCTCTTCTTGGCTTGTGGACAGTGTCTTCTTCCTGTGTCCTCACTTGGTCTTCCCTGAGGACACAGATGTCTCTTTTTCTCTTATAGACACTGGTCATGTTGGATCAGGGTCCACCCTAGTGACCTCATTGTGACTTAGTTACCCCTGTCCCCAAAGATCCTGTCCCTAATTACAGTCACATCCTGGAGGTGCTGGAAGTTAGGGCTTCGACATACGAATTTTGGGGTGGGGACATGAGTCAGTCCACAGCGGTACAGATCACAGCCGTCTTGAACCTGTCATGAGTTAGGTGAGTGCCGTTTCCCCTTCTGTCTGAGAGACTGTCTGAGTCAGCTCTGTTACTTCTCAGCATTCACTTCTGCTCATTACTTTTCAGGATACACTCCTCGGGTCCAGCCAAGATAACGAGGCCTGACAATTAAGTTTGCGAACTCATCCTAGAAAAATACTTCATTGCTGAATGTCACTATGGTCATCTTTGAAGTACTCACCTTGGGAAGCTATGTATCGATGCCAGCACCTAGTCTACACTTTAGCGCAATTTTGGAACTCTTCCTGGAATGGTCATCAAAGCTGTTCTTGTATTAATTACCCTTGATGTCCTGAATGTCATCAAAATGTCTTCCTTTCAATATTTCCTTTATCTTCAGGTAAAGAAACAAGTCACTGGGGGCCAGATAGGGTGAGTAAAGAGTGTATTCTAATACAGTTATTTGTTTGCTGGCTAAAAACTCTTTCACAGATAGTGCTGTGGGAGGTAAAAATGCAAGAGGTGTAGTTGGCAGCCAAGATTTTCAGTTAAGATTGTTTTAGTTGTTTCTCTATTGATGCTTATTTGGTCTACTACAGTTCTCACAGTCAGCTGATGATTTTGACAGTTCAATAATCTTTTGCAATGTTTCTGTCCATTCTGCTCTGTACTGGTTGCCCTCACTTCTGTTCATCAGTGATGCTTTTTCTAGCCTTAGTAAAACGTTTTATCCATTTGTACTCTGCCATTTTCTTTATGGCCTCATCCCCGTAAACTTGGACTAACATGTTCCTGATTTCACTTTCACTCTTGCCAAGTTTAACAAGATATTTATGAATGTTTGTTCATTACACTAACTCAAGCTCTAACATTCTCCCAGTGGCACATAAAAACACACAATAACAATAATGAACACCATTCAGTAAGACACTGCCACACGTCAACACAATTAAGACTGTGATACACTGATATACCAAGGTTATGAATCCTTACCACGTTGTTTTTATGGCCCTGCCAACATAAACACACGGTGGCAAGTTTGCAAACTTGTGGGGCCTTCATATGTATGATGGGAGGATGGGTCATGTCTTTTTGCTTATCTGGTTCTGTGTGATTAAACAGAGAACAGAAGGCTAGGTTCAGGCAGACACACTAGTTATAGCTCTGCATCCAGCAGATGAGGCATCTCAGAAGGCTCAGGGATCTGGTGGGCTCTGAATAAGGGCTAGGAGCTGAGCTCCAGGTGGAGGAGGCAGGCTGCACCTGTGTCTCAGAGGTGAGGGGCCACAGTGGGAACTTGTGGGAAGCAGTAGGGCCTAAGATATGCTTGTGTGTAAGCACAGGACAATGTGTACAGGGAAGTAATACCTGAGGCCATCCAGTACTGTGGGGCTAGGTTTGGGATGCTATGGAAGTTGGCATGATGGGCAACAGAACTCCTGGGTGCCCTGTTTTGATAAATGTCATCACACAGATGTCCAACTAGAAATGTGGCCACCGTCCCCAAACCTCATCCCCTTTAGCAACTCCACCAGCAAGTCCAGGTGATTCTTCATCTTGAGGACCTTGGGAGTCCACCTCTACTGCAGACCCAAGTGCAAGCCACAGTCCTCTCTCATTGGATCACTGCTGGAGTCTCATCTTCCTGCCACAATCCAGATCTCTCTTTCTGCAATTCATTTTGCACTCAGCAATCAGAGAGCTGTTTCTCCAAAATGTGAATCATTCCTCTTTGAGAACCTTCTGATGGTGGTTCCTCATTCTTTGGGCTAAGTCCAAACACTTTGTTGACCTCTAATCCTGTGCAGTCCCAGCCCCTCTCACCTCTCACTGTTCTACCACAAGCCCTGAGTGGGCCTCAAGGAACCTTATTGGAGTTCTGCACTCACTTGGGCCTCTTCCCACATCCTTTGCTTGCTGAAATCTCACTCATCATTCACATCAGATGACTCCTTTCATGGGAGTCATCCCTGATCCCTAGACCGGGATCACATACAAGGAGTCTTCAAAAAGTTCATGGAAAATGCATACTATGGAAAAACTATGCATGGATAGTTTCCAAATTCTTTTGCACCAAAATAAACTCATACTAACATATTGTAACGTGTTGACCAGGATCTCGTTTGAGGCACAAAGAAACATAAGGCTTCAGTTTGCAAAGAACCCCTTTTAGAGCAACATGAATGCGGCTAAAATTAAAGTAAGAACAAAGATCAAATTCATGGGTGGAAGAATGGTGAAATTATTGATGCTTTACAAAAAATTTGAGGACAGAGCCCCATAGAATCAGTAGTTCACAAAGTGATAATTTGTTTTAAGAATGGACAAGACAGTGTTAAAAATGAAGCCCACAGTGGCAGACCATCCACATGAATTCGTGGAGGTAAAAATTCCCCTTGTTCACGCCCTGATTGAAGAGCACCAATGCTGAATAGCTGACATGATAGCTAACACCCCAGACACCTCAAATGGTCCAACTAGTTCAGCTTATCCAACATTTCCCCTTAATGGGTGTCAAAACCATTGCATCCGGGTCAGCTACAATAAGAGTAGAGGTTCCAATGAAAAATTTAAGCATGTGAGATCAAAATCCTGGAGCAGTTCTTTAAATAATTGTAGCATGAGGTAAAACATGGCTTTACCAGTATAGTCTTGAAAGCAAAGCACAGTTGAAGCCATGGCTGCCGAGGGGTGGAAGTGTCCAGTCGAAGCAAAAGCTGACCTGTCAAGAGAAAGGGTTTTTGGACGCTCAAGACAACTTGCGTGTTGACTTTCTGGAGGACTAAAGAATGATAAAAGCTGCTTATTATGAGGGTGTTTGAGAAAGTTATCCAAAACTAGAAGAACGACACCCAAGGAAAGCTTTAGCAGAGAGTCCTTCTCTACCTGGACAATGCTGCCAGGCATTCTTCTCACCAAACCAGGGAAATTTTGTGAGAGTTTTGATGGGAAACCATTACGCATCCACCTTACAGTACTGATTGGATCCCTCTGACTTCTTTTTGTCTCCTAATCTTAAAAAATCTGCAAAAGACAATCCAGTTAATACATATTAGAGACTGCATTGACGGGGTTAAATTCCCTTGGTTCTTTAAAGGGGATGGACTAAATGGTTGATGTCATTGCCCACAAAAGTGTCTTGAACTTGATGGTGCTTATGTTGGGAAATATTTTTTTAATTTTTTTGCTTAATTTTGTTTTTCCGCAAACTCTACTCCCTACCGTCCCACAGAGGGTACCTACTCACCCAGTCGCATCTTCCATAGATTCTAAGTTCCTGGAGGACAGAGCCAAGTCTACCTGCTTTCCTTGCACCCTTGGCATCTGACAGGGTTTGTACAGAGAAGGGACTCAACACATACTCATCACATGAGTGAATGGGTCGGGTGCCCCAATGTGAGACCACAGTCACCTTGTTTCTGTTTCCTTAGATCCAACATTTAAGAAACTGCCCTTTCTCTGATGGACCTAAATGAAGTGAGGGTCTGCAATCTGGTTATTTGAATCAAGGCCCAAATGCTTCTCCAAGATGAATAACTTGAAGAGTCCAGGTAGGGAGAAAGGAACAGCCTACCAAGCCAGGTCACTTCTTGCGTCTCTGGTGGGGCAGCTGGCAGGTTGGAGCGCAGCTCATGCAGGATGTAAGCGTGTGGGGTGGCAGGTGCCAGAGCAGGGCTGGAGCTTGGCAACCACCTTGTTGTTTAGAAATAGCTCCCATGCCAGGGTGTTACCAGTTGGTGCAGGTCTGGGGGCAGGAGGCTCTTTTTACTGTGTACCTGTTATAACCAGAGGTAGCAGCTGTTTTCCCTAGGGGAACTGAGACGCTGAGGGTGTCATCCCAACAGGGGCCTTCAGACCCACTGGGAAACATGCCATGGCAGAGGACAGGGCTTCAACTAATTTTGTCATCCAGAACAAGAAACCAGAAGAGGCTCAGTGGCTCACCCATCTTGGGGTCAGCTTGCACGTGACCATTTCCTCACCCCATGGTTGACAAAGGCTACTCAGGTGATCAGTTATAAACCATTTGTATGTGTGTCTGGAGACCTGCATTCTGCAGTGACAGGCACACTGACCAGATGCCTGGGACGTGGCTGGGGAGGGCGGGTCCGTTCATGAGAGCAAGACACAGCAGGAGACAGCAAATGGCCACTTAGGATACCCAGTTAAAGACGGCAGGTTATCCAGACATCAGGAAACTGTCAGCAATCCACGGAGGAGTTAAAGGGGAAAAAAGGGCAGGAAGCCACAGGATAAAGGTAAGGAGAGAGGAGTTGGTGGCAGCAGTGTCGGGAAGTTATAATGCACACAGACAGCTGGTAACTGCTTTAGCAGATGCAGAAAGCTCATTGCTAACCGTGAGTGAAGGAAGATGAAGGGAAGCCCAATTTATACCACAGAACCTTCCAGAGGGTCGGGAGTGGCAGCACGTGGGTCTCTAGCAGTGGAGGTCACGGAAAAGAGTCTCGCTTGAAAGGCTGTTTAAGAGGTTAGGAACCTCCTGTACCCCCTACCCAATTTCCTCCCCCATTTGCACAGCTAGGTGACTGTCCGGACCACATGCTGGTAGAAAGGCAGAAAATTTTCCCTCTGGAGATGGTAAAACTGGAGGTGTCTGGGCTAAGTGACACCAGGCACAAAGCACCAACACTCAAATGGCCATTCTGGAACGTTTCCTAACGTCAGAGAGCTGGGTCCCACAGGAGGTGGAGGTCCTGAGGTAAAGGAGAGGGAGGAGGATTTATAATGGGGGAAGTGACTCATGACAAAGCACAGATGCCAGAAAGGGCCAGTTGTCTGCCGCGGATGTTAATGAGATGGGCCTGGCGGCGCTTGTGCAGACAGTAAGAGGCGGACAGCGTGAGAAAAGGTGAAGCCGGATGCCAAGGCTGTGGGGATGCCACAGGAGGGCCCTGGCTGGGTGCAGAAGACCCTCGCCGGGTTCCTAAGAAATAAAACGAAATGGTGGAGACGGCATTTGAGGAAAACTTTTCTGCACCCGAATGTCCAGGTGTGGGTCTGGAGAAGCTGGTGGGAGGGAGCTCAGGAAAAAACCTTTCAATATAATGAAGGTGCTCGGCCATGCGGGGCTAGGGCAGCAGGAGTGGGGTGGAAGAGGTGGGGAAACACAAACGAGATCTCTTCCCCTGGCCAAGGCAAGCACTTGTCTCCTCCTGTAACTTGCCGCTTTTGTTCTCTCTAAGGACACAACCACTCATTATAAATGCGAGCAGTTTTGGCAGGTAGGAATGCTAGATTTATGAAAGCAAAGTCTCAGTTCTTTGAATTATTTGAAGGAGTCCTAGCCAAAAAGTGAACTTGACTCTAAACAGAAAATACATATTGTCTTGAGAAATTTCTTGATCTGTTATCAGTCTTCATCCAACCACAGAGCCCTGGACATGCTGTTCTCCCAGCAAGGCAGGGGGTGGGGTGGGTGGTGTCATCTCCATGAATTATCAGGCCTGCCACCTCCCCCAGGCCCTTTCTGCCCCACCTTAGCCCAGCATACAACTATCTCCTTCCTGAGGGCCCCTGAGCACCACAGCCTGAGTCAGGTGAGCACCAGGCTTACCATGGTGCCCCATACAGGTGTCACTGTGTATGTGACGCTGTTATTTTTCATAATTATGACTAAAGCCCTGATGGACCAGCCTTTGACTTGTTAGGGGAGTGGGACTCTGGGCGGCCAGACCTCACAAAGCTGGGTCCATGGGTTCAGTGGGTGGGCAGAGAACGCTACTGGCTGACTGTTTTCTTTCTCATTTATTCTAAGTCCATGGTCTGTCTAGTCTTGTGGCAAAGATGTTTCCTTTTGTCTAGAGGGTGAAACCAAACGTCCTTCCCTCTGATAATGTGGAAGCCTCAGTGGTTTGGGTCTGTGGTTTTGTTTCGATGTAAATTTGTCACATGCCTTCTACTGACTTTTTTTTTTGTGGTAAAATACACATAGTATAAAATTTACCATCTCAACCATTTTTAAGGGTGCAGTTTAGAGCAGTGAGTTTCAACTGATGTGCCTGGCCACACTAGTGTGCTGTGAGAGCATCTTTGGTGTGCTGCCAAAATTTTTAAAGATCACTAATTAAATTATTTTTGAAAGAAGTTTTAAGCACAGTAAGTATATTCGTGTTTTGTTCTTTTTTGATCAACATAATTTAAGTTTGCCATGGAAGTTTAACTATAGGTTCAAGTGTGCTGGGAGATAAAAAAGGCTGAAAAACACTGGTTTAGAGGCATAAATTATGTTGTACAATCTTCCACTGATTATTTAAGTCTATCCTCCCACCCCCATTCCTTATGGGTGAAGAGCCTTTGCCCTAGTTATAGTCCTGGAGTTTCCTAATAAAAGGACTGTGAAATTCAGTCCTCCCCAGCCTCCTGACACGTAGTCCTGGGGCTTCTTCCCAAACCCACCCTGATGCTCATTGTTCAGGGATGCAAGCTGTTTCCTTCCTGGGCCACTCTCACGCTGCTACATGGGCCACTCTGTCCTATTGCCAGGGACCCCTACTCAGCCTACTTGAGCACATCCCTGCTCTATGGGAGATTTCATCAAATATCAAAAAAGTCATGCAGTAGAAAGCCCACTTCCCTTTAGTCAGACAGATGTGAGCTCAGATCTAGATTTATGTGGCCCAGGGGAAACCTGTTGTGTTCTCTGAGCTTTAGTTTCCTCATCTGTAAAATGGAAATCATATTCTCAAGTTGTTGTGTGGCCAGGAAGCAATGCACAAGTAGTAGCCAATATTGTTCATGAAGCACAGGAGACTGGAATGCATTTTTGTTTGAAGACAGAAAAGACATCTCAGCATTTACAACACTGGTTCCCTTCACTTTCCTCTCACCTGTCAAGTTTTCTCTTTACTCACCTATAACTGATCCCTGCCACTGTCATTAGAAGTGCATGTATTTGAGAGCCCGTGATTATCCATTTGCTTTCAAAAACTGGTCTGCATTAAGGTCTAGAGAGTTGGTAAAATGGAGGCAGCAGTTATCCACTTGTCACATGTTTATCACACTGCATATATATGCTCAGCGCTAGATGTCCTGGGGATTGTTTATGTAACAGTCTATAATTATGCAACAGCTTGGCTAATGATTATGCAATTGTTTATGAGCTGAAGATGGAATCCAGACATGTCTGAGTAAGAGGAGGACCCTGACAAGGGTATTTTCATGAAGGCCTGCAGTGCATCTTGGGAGGGTGCCCAGCCCCAGGAATGAGGAGCCTGGTATGATAAGGCTCTTTCCAATCATTGGGCATGCAGGAAAAGTCTGTGTGGGCGTTACTTACATCCATTCCCCGGGTGAAACAAGCAGACATATATCTGGGTTCAAGAAAAGAAGAGGGGCCCTTTTGCCTTCTGCCATGTGAGAACATAGCATTCCTCTCCCTTGACAGATGCAGCAACAACAGACCATCTTGGAAAGAGAGGGCAGCCCTCACCAGAAAACCAAACCTGCTAGTGTCTTGATTTTGGACTTCTCACTCTCCAAAATTGTGCTGGACTCTGAACAGTGAGAATTGATGGGGTGTGAGCTTTTGGAAGTCCGAACTTGATGAAAAAGTCACTAAGATATTTTGAGCTGGGAGGGAGGGGCAAGATGGCCGACTGGAAGCAGCTTCTGACAGAGGCTCCTGTCCAAAAGAAAAGATAACCTCCAGAAACTGCCCAATTGAGCTGAAGACTGGGAGCCCAGCCTAGAGAGAGAGAAATGATAACTGCAGCTCACACCTGAGGCAAGCTGTGATTTCCAGAAACCAAGCTTCAGGCAGAAAAACTGAACTAAAGTTTTCCATCATTCTGAACTTCCAGGACTCCCTTCCCCCCTTACCTGACGCACCAGAAGCCTTACCTCTGCTGAAACTGAGGGAGGAGGACTTGAGCAGTGCCCACCCTCTCTATCTGCCGTACCAGGCAGCCCACCAGGTAAGAGACTCCGGGACCCCACCAAGCCCCTGCCAGCCCCCAGGCCAGGGATGCTGCCAGAACCCCTGCGTGGCTATGATCGGTGCCACACTGGGCCTAGTCCCGCTGCCCGCAGCAGACAGGAACTCTGTCAGGACCCCTGCCGGGCCTTGGCCTGTGCCAGCAGTGGCCAGGAACTCTGCCGGGACGCATGTGCACCCCGATTTGCACCCTCTGGGCCTTAGGCGGCTGCCAGCAGCAGCCAGGAAGTCTACTGGGACTCCTGTGTGGTGCCAATCTGTGCTCTGCCTGGCATCGACCCGCCGCCCGCCGAGACCCCTGCCTGGCTCCAATTGGTGCCCCAGGCCTGCCACCCACAGTGGCCAGGAACTCCACTCCACCAGGACCCCCATGAGCCCCAATTGGCACCCCCTGGGCCTTGGCCTGCCACCAGCAGTGGCCAGGAACTTTGCTGGGACTCCTGCGGTCCTTCTTGGCACCCCCTGGACCTGGGACCCCATGAGCAGCCGCCAGGAAGTCCGCTGGGACTCGCTCCCAGCGTGAATCTGTGCCCCGCCCAACCTCAGCCAGCCTAGCTCCGATCTGTGCCCCAGGCCCACTGCCCACAGTGGTCAGGAACTCCACTCCACCAGAAATCCCGTGCAGCCTGACTGGCACCCTGCTGGGCCTTGGCCTGCTGCCAGCAGTGGCCAGGAACTCCACCAGGACTCCTGCAAGGCCTGGTTGGCACTCTGCCGGGCCTTGGCCCTCCATCAGCAGTGGCCAGTAAGTCCGCTGAGACTCCCGAGTGGTGCTGCTCTGTGCTCCACCCAGCCTTAGCCTGCCGCCCACCGGGACCTGCCTGGCTCTGATCCGTGTCCCAGGCCTGCTGCCCAACCTCCAGAGCCCTCCTCCTAGCCAGAGACTGCTGGAGACACGGGCTCCCTTTGCAAAGGCCACCAGGTGCCCCATCCCATGCCCTGCTGCTTGATCTGGGCATGCCATACTCTGAGCTGCTCCCACAGCCAGAACTCCCTGGGTGGGGCAGTCCCTACAAAGATCCAGCAACAACAGAGTGATCCTGCCGGGGTCTGATCTGGGAGAGACACCTCCCCAACTCTGAGGACGGTCATAGGCAACAGTGAAAAATAATCATGAGGTGGAATCAACAGAAAAACTCTGGCAATATGAATAATCAGAGTAGATC
>CAUYRH010138577.1:0-13447 GCA_963574655.1 Perodicticus potto
CCAAATTGTTCCTTGGGGGGTTGATCTACTCTGGTTGTTCATGTTTCCAGAGCTTTTCCTCTGATTCCGCCCCATATTTATTTTGCACTGTTTGGCTGGATGAGTAGGTAAGGATAAGTTGGGTTGGGGGTTCTAGGAGTAGTGACTGACCAGTCCTTTGCCTATAAGCTGGGAGGTGTTTGTACCCTTTTCCCCTAGGGTTTTGCCAACCCATACTTTGCTACTGCCTGTGAAACTGGGGGCCTTCTTGATGTGGTGGGGTTAAGTGGCTCTGTCTTATTTTCAGCTGATCTCTGTCTTACCCTAGAGAATTGGTTACTCTGTGTTGGAATCTGAGCTGTGGAGAAATACCAGCAGTTAGGTCAACACGCCCCCCACAACAATTCCACAACAATTGGAAAAGGAAAATCAAACCTTCCCACTACCACACACCCAGTGTACCACATTGGAAAGTCCTTGGGTGATTGGCCCAGTTGAAGAGGTCCCAATCAATTGTCCCTGCCAGTACCAACCTCAAAACAAAGAGTGGAAAAGCCTCTGGCGAATAGATAGCAGGAGCCTGCTGGCAGCTCTAGTATAACTCGCTCCAGGGTTTTGTGAGCTCAGGAGGGCCCCACAGCCAGTAAATTAGTCTGGGTAGGTTGATGCCTCCTTCCCCACCTTGCCCCTCTGTCTCACCCAGTCTCTGGTAACCCTGCAGGGCTATGATCCGGTTCCCTCCAATGAGCAGATGCTCTAGAGGTTTGCGCCTGCCTAGGTCACAAGGGGCTCTGTGGCTCCTCGGCCAGTCCACCAGTTTCTGTTGGTGTTGGCAGGGGGGTGGTGAGGCCTGACAACCTGGGTACTTGATACAGGCTGGGGTGATTCACTCAGTTCCAGCCCTGTCCCTGATTGATGTTCCTGATAGAACAGAAAAAGTTCAGAGAATTTCTGCCCTGTGGAAGAGAACTGGGCTGCTTATAGTCCTGACTCAATCTATAAGCTTCAGCCCTTTGTCGCAGCTGTCATCCCCTGAGGGTCAGGTGTGGTTGCAATTTAGCAAAGCTTTCTCAGGGCGTATATTCTAATCCCCGTGTTTGGCCCCAGCTTGTCCAGTACTGCCTCAGGCATATCCTTCACTCCCGAGTCCTGCCCCTCTGCCAATGGCTGCCACCGGAGAAGCCAGCTTCCCCTGGCTGCCCAGAGAGAGTGGGAGTGTCTCCTCAAAACATCTCCAGGGGTGCGAGGCCCACAGCCATTGCTTCCGCTGCTGCTTGGTGCCTCAGGGGACCGCCTCTCCTGTTCGGCCTCCTCTCAGCTCACTTTCCTCTCACCACTCCCGAGGGGGAAAAACAGCACAGATCAGCACAACCCGTGCCCTGTCTATACCCCTCGAGAAAATATCCAAGAATCTGGACTCTGTGGG
Organism: Perodicticus potto; assembly: GCA_963574655.1. Classification (NCBI taxonomy): domain Eukaryota; kingdom Metazoa; phylum Chordata; class Mammalia; order Primates; family Lorisidae; genus Perodicticus; species Perodicticus potto. The sequence continues at coordinate 1,406 of CAUYRH010138577.1, forward strand.
GGACATACCTCCAGACCTCAGGTTGAGAGTGGAGGGGAGTGCCAGGAGTTCAAACTTTCAGGTAGAGAATATATACAGTTTTATACAGTTTTATGCCTGGCAGGAGAGTGCCATGGCACCCTAGTAAGGGAAGGAAGTCCGGTTTTTAGAGGGTCTCTCCTGTGGGGTAGAGTGGGAGGACATCTGAACTCTGCTCGCTTGTTTGTATGGAGGTATGGAGTACACTGCAAGCCAGTCTCATGGGGGGAGGGCAATCCTATCCGCTTGGCAATGTATTCTGTACCTTTTATTTGTATCCTTGGCATAGCAGGTCGCTCCAGCAGGGTTGATGTGCATTCTTCAACCTTCTCTTTTGGCTCAGTTCCAAACCATTGGTTTTCTTGCTAAATTTCTGTCTTTTAACTCTCCTTCTGGATGGGAGCATCTGCGGAAAGCTGGCTACAGACCGCCATCTTAGGACAACCCCTAAAAATTTAAAATTTTTATCATAGAAGGAAATTTTCCAAAAATAATCTCACAGTAGATCATCAGTCCAACATAAAACCTAAAAATGAAAATTGCCCAAGATATGCCTGTCATCTGTAGTGCTCTAGTCCCATACTCCACATCTCTGGTTACTTAAGTTCTTTGCTTAAGAACTGAACCCTCCACACTTTGGAAGGGTCTTCTTGGACATCCTATTCAACTTATTTTTCATATGTAGAAACTTTGGCTTAAAAGCTGACATTCAAATGTCTTCACAAAAACTACTGTAATCTTCCAGGTGACCCTTACTTAGTTATTCTTCTTGCATTATATCAGTTTTAAACAAAGGGAAGGAAAGGGTCTGCTGCTAGATTCCATTGCTGTTTGCAGATAAATTTAAATGTCGTATTTATTTGCAGGGCATGACCACAAAAGGATGATAGTTTATTATTTGTTAAATTATGTGTATAAATTTTAATGCATGCCATTTTACCACTATAAACGCTTTTTATATAGTTTTTGTGATAATATACACAACTGCTTGTTTCTGAAAACCTTAAAAGACAAAGGGTCAAAATGGCCACTGTCTTTTTTAGGTGACATTATTCAACTTTTCCAATTTTAGATGAGTCAATTATCCTTCAAACATATGTCTATGAACCATTAGCTGAGTATATCACTATTTCTATCTCTGATAACATTTTATCCTCCAGGGTAACTGCTTCTAAATTCTTACTGTTCACTATAGAGGTTTGAGTAAATGAAGCACAATATGTAAGAACTGAATGGGAACCTAGGGATGAATCGATTTTATTCAAGAAATTTTTCAACAAAAAGAAAAACACAAAGATGTTATTATGTATTATTTGTTTGGTTGGTTTTTGTATTCTTTTGTTTTTAATAAGAGAAATGTTTATTTCCAAATACCATCCACATGGGGAAAATAAAAGAGTGATTACTCAATGTCTCAGTGATGGTCAGATACCTTTACATCTGCCTTTTTGAAGGGAGGCGGGAAATGTGGAGTAGAGGTGCAACAAGTTATTGCTAAGAAAATTTTTTTTGTTTGTTTGTGTTTTTTTAGAAGGGGACTGGTGATGTTGGTGGAGGTGTAAATAGCTTTAAGGCCATTTGCATGAAACTTTCCTGAAATCACAAATCTCATTCAACCTTTCTTTCATAAGACAAAACTACTAAGTGAGTTGCACATTATCACATAGGTGGCAGTAATTTTTCTAACGAGCTGTCTTTTACAAGAGATCTCCTCTCTGCAGCCTTCAATGGAATGAACTTATTTACCATGTGCAATCTCTAGAACTCAGCTCACCTTCATTGATCCTGAGTGACTGATATCAACAAAATATCATATACATACCTCTATTTTAAAAATGTCTTCCAAAAAACCCAACAGATTGCCTAAACTACCAAGAAACTCAGATTTTAAGTCAGTTGGCATTTTCTAGGCAATGAGAATCATGTACCATGAGTCAACATTTAAAGATAGTATCCTTAGTTGTATCTTAAGCAACTCAAGTGACCACCTGTCCTCTCTGAGATTCAATCCAAGACTTCTGTGTATGGCAAATACTATTCAGATACAAAAAAAAAAAAAACTACATTTTGATTGACAAGCCAACTCCAGTCTGTTGGCAATGATTGTATGTCATGTTTTGGCTTGCTGCTGTTGCTCTTGTTTTTTTCTTGAAAATTATGAGGAAATATTAATATTTCACTAGAAAAGAGTATTATGACTAATTAGTCAAAAGTCTTACATGAACTTTAGAGAGTGACACCTTGGCACTCATGCCTTATATATGCCAAACCTGTCCTGAATTTTGAGAAACTTTGCATGACAAAACCATAAACTCATGTAACTGCCTTTCCCAAATAGCCCCACATCATTCTGTTTTAATTTTCAGCCAAAGGGCTAAAGCTTTTTTCATTGAGTTCTAGTAGATTTAGATGACTGATCCATTGCAGACTAAATTCCCTGCCCCTAGAACTCGGTATTCAACTATTTTGTACATTAGAATCACATGTAAAGCTTTTCCAAAACACACATTCCCAAAGAATCTTTCACATCAAGTTTATGACAAAACCTGCAATTTTGTATTTTTAGAAGTTGAGTTGGTATATTAACAATATGAACAAAGTTAAAAGCACTACCATAAACCATATTTCTTTTGAAACTTCCCTCTAATTCAAGATTTTTAAATTCTCTGGGTGTGAGTGGGAATCTGGGCAATTTTAAAGCTAAGGCAGAAAATGTAATATCAACTTTTCTAAACATTAATGTTTGAAATATATTCAAACTTCATCTATAGAAAAGAAGATAACTGGAAAAAAGTGTTGGAGGTGTATTCTATCTAAAATTTAAAATATCCAATTGTTTATAATAACTTGAAAGATGTTCAAGTTATTAAGGAAGCCTATATATACTCAAAACTAGTCTATTACTGTTTAAACCACTTTTCTAGAACCTTTTTAACTGCAAGTACTCAATAGAGGAAAGAGCTCATTTTAGTTAGAAAAGTAATTTTGAAACTTCATTCTTTCTTTCTATAGTTTTAAGAAAACTAATTTTGCATGACAGATATGTATCTGAAGTCTTTGAGGTTAAATTCCACCTAAAGTTATTATAAATATAAAATAGATAAGGAATAAAATGATATTCCTAAAAGCAATAGAATTGGTCCTGAAACACACAATCAAAAATGAGACAAAACTAGAATATACTCTTTCAAAATCAGTTTTAATTTTTTTTAGAGACAGAGACTCACTTTGTCACCTTTGGTAGAATTCCATTGCATCACAGCTCACAGCAACCTCCAGCTCTTGGGTTTAGGCGATTCTCTTGCCTCAGCCTCCTGCATAGCTGGGACTATAGGCCAAAATCAGTTTTAAAATGGTATGAACAAAGATAAGCTAACAGAATTGAGGAAAGAATTGGCAATAAAAATCATGAATCTCCTGAGAATCAAAAACTAAACTGAAAAAAATAAAAACAATAAACACAACAAATAATGCCTTGAAACAAACACAAGATATATTAGGATACTACAGAGAGACAGAATTAATAGGGCACATACACACACATATATTGGAGAGGAGAGGGAGATAGGAAGGAAGGAAAGAAGGAAAATTTATTATGAGAAATTGGCTCACGAAGTTATAGAGGCTAAGTTCTCATGATCTTCTATCTGCAAGGTGGAAACCCAGGAGAGTGAATGGCTGTGGTTAAGTCCAAATACAAAAGTCTGAAAACTAGGAGAAATAATGATGTGAGTTTTAAGCCAAGATGAACTACCTCTGCATGAGTTCATGTTTACAAGAAAAATACCAACATTCCAGCTACCTTTTCTGAACAGGGTTGGGCAGCATCCCACAATACAACAACCTGTAGTTAGCCTCCAACTCTGGAGAACCAGAAGACTGATGGTAAAAATTCCAGTCTGAGAACAGGAGATTGATGTTCCAGCACAATAGCAAACTGGAAGGGATAAAATTCTCTTCTTTCATTTTTTTGTTCTACTCAGGACCTTCACAGTTTGGATTAGGCACACTCAGGTTGAGAAGGGCAATCTTCCTTACTCATTTCACTGATTCAAATGCTAACCTCTTCTGGAGATACTCTTGCAGATATACCCAGAAATAATGTTTAATCAGATATATGAGCATTCTATGATCAAGTCACACTGACAAATAAAAAATAACTACCAAAAAGCTTTAAAGAAGAAATATTTTTAAAGTCTGAAGAAATAAAGAAATAAATTGAGATAAATAAGGTGACATGTATTGAACATGAATCTGATACAACATAAAGATAATAGGAGTCCCTGAAGAAGAAAAACAAGCAAACAAGCAATATCAATAAAAACAATAGCAAAAATAGAAGAAATGTTAAAATAAATAATCAAGAAATATTCTTATAATAAAATAAATTGAAGCTACCTATTGAAACACCATACAGGATGCTGGCAAATATTGACCCATACAGCCTTAGAAAATAGGAAGAGGTTGGGAAAGATGAACAAAATAGCATTTATATGGTTCATTGAAGTATATCAGCAAGACATATTCAAACTACATAAATTGGAAGAGAAAAGGAAAAGCATGAGCAAAAACTCGACAAAATTAATAATAAAAAGTTTTAACAGTTTTAAGGATCATCATCAATTGTTATAGTATTAGACTGCTATTCAGAATCTGTTATATGCGAAAAGTGAGATAAAGTATGTGACTAAACATGGAAAATTCTATTTCTATTATCCCCATTGTCCTTGGGAACTCAGGTTCTCTACATTAAAGAAAGGCAGTTCTCTGTACTGAAGAAAGTTTTTTAGATTAAATTTAAAGCTCTGTGTTCTTGAATTTGCATTAGAAATATAAATCTGAAAATTTGTTATGTGAAAAGAATAGTAACTTGGAGGAAATAAAAGCATTTTCTCTCCCTTTAGAAAGGAAATATTAATCAAGTTTCTAATAACTGTAATTATCCTCAAGGAAGAACAAATGGTTTTTATATTATTTAATATTTATTTTTGGAAGGATGATGGGTGAATCATCTTTTAGTAGATTTGAAGCTCATAATGTGGGGGTGGAGACAGGGAAGGAAAGGACAGAATTGTGAGGAGAGATAACAGGGACATAAGACAAAGAATCCATGGCTTTGAATGTATAGCCCCCATCCGTGAGAGTTTTTTCATGGTATAACTTTGGCCTCAAAAGTTGCAGAACTAGAGCACTACAGCAAGGGTCCCTGTGAGAAGTGCTATTATAATGCCTAGAGCTATGTTGGATCTAAGAAAAATAAATCCCCACATTTCTGATCCAAACTCATCTCATGAGCCCACCATTAGGTGAGTCAGGACATCTCTCTGCTCCTGATTTAAGATTTCACTTCTTGGAGGTTTGTCTTCCTTGAGTGGTAACACTGTGGTCTTTGAGCTGAACCACTGAGCCATCCAATGGGGAAGCTTCCCTGCTTCATGCTCTACACCCAGACACGTGGAACTCTTTAGGTATTACCCAGTGGGGTAGTGTTAAATAGAAGCACTGTATCTATCCTTGGACACAAGTGAGCACCTTAGAAAACAATGAGTTGATAGCAGAGGAACAGAAGACAGTGTGCACTCCTATAGCAGCGGGAGTGGTCAGTGCTGGGCCAGGGAGAGGTGATCTAATTGTGCATGAAGTCATGTCCTTGAGAGAAAATAGCAACATTCCTGTTACTCTGAGAGGGCAATATCCAAAAGGATTGAGGATACAAAAGATTCACTTCTATAGTTAGCCTCAAGGAGGCCTGAGTATGAGAATTTACACAACTAGGTGGGTAACATCATCTCCTTTCAAAGTCACAAAAAACTTTGAATATATGTTTTAAAGGACTCAGATGGGGACTAGATTATAATTTAAGTGTCACTGGGCTCACAACAGTTTCACAGGGCTTTGTCTCAGAAGGGCTTGGCACTTGGTTTGATGTTCAGCTTCTTCCATCTTCTATTTCTCAATGATATTGAAACAACGAGTTTCACATTTTAAATTTTCACTAATTCCTGAAAATTAGAGAGCTCACTATTCTTGGAGAGGGTAAACTGGTAAATATGAGTTTGATTATTAAGACCCCATGCTTTGGGGCTGGAGCTTTGGGCCGTCATCTCATCCTTGTAGAGAGAGAGTGGGCAACACAGAAGAGTAGAAAGAATTTCACAAAACTCATATAACATGTTTAATGCGCTAAGGACACAATGGGCTAAGGTACTCACTCCAGACTGAATAGGTAAAGTAATAAAGGCTACTAAGATTATGGCAAGCTTTACCTACTGGTGGGAATGGAACTTCTATTGATAATAAATGGTGTCCCATGATTGGACTGGTGCAGAGATTACCTGTAGCTCTGATTATAGATTATTATTGTAAACTTTTCCAAAACATGAATTGTGTTTTATTTTTCCATTAACATGATGAGTGTAAAGTTTTTTAGAATATTTCTTATTCTTCCATAAATTCCCAGAAGAGAATATAATGCTTCACTTAGGGGAGGTTGAGAGGAAATGGAACAAATCAAACTGAACTATAGATCCAAACATTTAGTGGCTACAGCTCTACAGTTTTGCTGTTGATATAAACTTGCTAGATAGGGCAGGACAATCTTATTTATTTTAATTATATAAGTGAGAAAGTTATGATGTAATTTAAATTTATTAATGGAACCAAAATCACTTCAATGATACCTACTAGCTAGTAACAGAATTTGGGTCTCCAGAATCAGCCCAGTTCTGCCATGCTCGCTCCTAAATTAATGAAGTTTTAATGAACTGAAAATGCTTCCACAAGATTCTGGCATTTTTTGTTTTGTTTTGTTTTGTTTCTTTTGGTTTATTTGTGGTTTTTTGGTATTGGGTTCCCAAACACCATTCAGAAAGAAAGTCAGTGAAGATGTAATTCATGTGTCATAACCAGGAAAGTCTGTGGGATCTTCATTTTTTATTATTTCATTCTTCCAAGACATGATGAGAAGGGAAATGAGCTACATGGTGTTGTCTTTACTTCATTATCTTTCATTATTGAGTAATTCAAACCCATGAACTTTTCTAGGTCACAATATTTCCAGGATATGGGAACATGCCAAAAGTATTTTTTAAAAGTATAGATTTCATTATTTCTTCACACTAATCAATTAAAACAATAGGCCCCAGTAATTTTTGTGCCATTATTGGGCATTACCAATTCTTTAAAAATATAGCCTTTCTTCTACTTAGATTCTGCCTAGTGAATTGAGGAACTGAATAATTATCTACCTAGTTGAATCAAAATAGACTCTTGATCTACTTAATATTGCCTGAAATATATCTATTATATTAAAGCTGGTTGATAGCCTGAAGTTTATTGGGCTATGCAAGGAACTAGATAGAATTTGTATCTCTACCAAAGACATAGTATGATTCTTCCCTGCAGAAGTTTAGTCCTGTGTAGGAATATGATTAGAGTTAATCTGAGTCAGCCTTCCTGCAAGATCAGAGCTGGCCACCTTGTCTGTATATTGGAATCACTTGAGAAGATGTTAACAAGCAGGGATTTCTAGTCTACACACCTGAACAAGTAAATCACATTCTCTTAAGGAATGTTACCCTGAAAGCAGTATTTTTTAAAACTCTACAGGTGATTCTCCTAGGCAAACAATGTAGTTAACCATTATCTGCTTGTCTTTGAGGACAGAAAATTTAGGCTTTCTTACTTTCTAAATGACCATCTCCCACTCAAGCAAGTCATTGATGAAATCTGCCCTGTTTTAAGTTGGCTTATCTGTGCTGTCCCATTTGATCCTAGTATGATGAACCAGGACAGATCAGGCAAGCAATAATGCCAAAACTCATCTCTATCCCCAACTTCACCCCACTCTGTCTCCAGCTTGTTTTCAACTCACTTTTTTTATTATTATTATTATTATTATTATTATTATTATTATTATTATTATTGTTTCCCAGCCAGGAATAAGGAAGTTTTGCAACCTTCATGTAGACAAGGATTCCAGTCTCTGTCCTTGCAAGGCTTATTAGTTTTGCTCTTGCTAATATGAGATTAGACTCCCCCTTTTGGACTTTCCTGTAGTTCAGCTTTTTCCATTGTGTTCAGCCCTTTCCATTGTGCCCCCCCACCTCCAAAGATACTTTCTTTTCCTTATTTTTTACCAGCAGAGGAACCTAATTCCTGACCCCAACCATATGTTTGTCATTCACCTGTCTCCCTTTGGGAAATTGTACAATGTCAACCCAATCCAAATTCAAGGCATTCTTCAGAGAGTCAACAAAACTAACAAGAGAGGTAAGCTACTTTAATAAAGGCAATTACTAAAGCAAATTCCAAATCATTTCTGACTTCTCACTCGAAGAAAACAGCCAAATAATCAGCAGCCACTTGTAATAAATTTAGGCTTTGAAGTTTTGTATTCCATTGCTTAGAAAATCCAAGAAAGGTAGCCAAACTGAGAAACTCCCAAAACATTATGTTCCTTATGTCATAAGTCAAATCTCCCAGGCTTTTAGTTGTATGTCAGACCAGACCTTAAACATCACAGGTCATTGCAAAACAAAAAAAGATAATATATACCAAGGACAGAAAGGAATGATCCTTATGTTGGGATTCCAAAATGGCAATAACCTATAATTCAGTACAGTGATTTCAAGGTAAGCCCTACGGTATTTGTGAAGCTGCTATCAAGCTTAATGATGCCTAATGTTTCTGTCAATTCCCAGTTTCAAAAAGTAATACTCAAATCGTTGTGGAGAGAAATACAGAGTCCTCCTTGGTGAATCTATTATTAATAGTGTCCTGAGGTATACCTGGGAAAATGGGTCACTGGTATAAATAATTTTTCTCTAGTAAGAAAGATTGATATGTGGAAGCTTCTCAGCGAAGAGGTATATGAATCATAACACATCTCCTCAGCTGTCACTAGGGTAACAGTACAAAGCAGCTCAGGAGGCCACAAGTCCTGTGTAACTAATTCCAGATTGATGCCAGTGACTGAATTAACATCTTAACTTTATCATAGGGGCCAGGGTAGAAAATACCTCACTGTGACTTATCAATTGATTGAAGTCACAGCTGTTCATCATAAAGTCTTACTTTGTCTCTTTCCCTCCACATCTATGCAAATTTGGGACAGCATTGTGTAAATATGACCACATTTTCTCCAAAAATCATATAGAAGTGAAAGAGTATTAACATTTAGTTGAGATCCTATGTGCCAGGTGCTTCTACGTACTTTATTGATAGCACAGTATGTAATCCAGGGAAAGAATGTCTGTGAAAAATTATTTCTATCCTATACATGAAAATACCGAAGTATGGAAATTAAGCAATTTTCCAAAATCAACTGATGTTTAAGTACTACAGTCAAATTTAATTACAGAAATTAAATGGCATAGGAAGTGGAAAAAAATAATCTTTTCCACAGTATTTTTAATTTTTTTTGCATAGAAGGAAAAAAAGACGTTAAGACTATGCTTCCAAATTAATAGTGAGTGGGATTACAGGTGATTATATTTTATTGTGTTTTATTTAATTAACAAAGTCAACATGCATTATTTGTATAATATAAAATTATTGAAAAATCAGCACTAGTCTGTGAGTGACAGTACTTAGTTCATAGTTAAATGTTATAAGAATCAGAACACCTTATTAGATAAAGACCATACTACCTTGTGTAAACTTGGTATCATTTTAGTAACACTATAATTCATAAGAGAAGGCATGACTGGAACTGGGTCATAGCTATTTCAAACACAAGGGCATTCTAATGAAAATGTAGGAAAAGCAAAAGAGGAGAATAAGCATCTTTTCCTGTACAATCCCATACTAATTTTGAATTCATTCCATTCCCAAAATAATCCTCATGGAATGTTAGGGAATGAGAGAGTTACTAGCAGAAAAAAATCAGGCAATCAGGAAGCCATTAAACTCTTATCTTTCATCTAAAGACATTGATCATAGCAGGGCATGGTGGCTCACACCTGTAATCCTAGTATTCTAGAAGGCTGAACTAGGAGGATCCCTTGAGCTCAGGAGTTTGAGATCAGCCTGAGTAAGAATGAGACCCTATTTCGACTAAAAATAGAAAAACTAGCTGGGTGTTGTAGCAGGTACCAGTCCCAGCTACTTGGTAGGCTGAGGCAAAAGGACAGCTTGAGCCCAAGAGATTGAGATTGCTATGAGCTATGACACCATGGCATTCTACGCAGGGTGACAGAGTGAGACTCTGTCTCAAAACAAAGAAAGAAAGAAAGGAAGGAAGGAAGGAAGGAAGGAAGGAAGGAAGGAAGGAAGGAAGGAAGGCAGGACGGCAGAAAAGAAAGGAAGAGCAAGAAAGAAAGAAACAATGATCACAGAACGGCCTTCTTCTCTTCTATGCTTGACAAATTGTGACATTCATTTGCTATCTTAATCTTGGGTCTTTCTCCCAAGAATAGCAACAGTGGATCAGATAAATACCCTATAACTTAAGGAAGTCCTTTATACTACCCAGGCAAAGTTACACACACCAGACACAAATACAATGTTTACATTAACACTGACAGATACTGGTTAAAACAAGTGAAAATGCAGGTGGCAAAGTCACAAAAAAATGACTAATGTGGAGCAACATTAACTTCCAAACCCCAGTGAATGAGGAGATTAGAATTCTGCCTCAGTACTAACTCCAGCCCCCACTGTATAGATAATGAATTCAATTTAATTGCATCCTAAGTACCAACTTTCTGTAAGGTTGTACACTAGGCACAGATAATAGCAACACTAGCAACTGTCAGTCCTATTGTCATAATACTTTTGATCTAATATGTGAGTAAGTCTTAAAAAGGGAAAATAAATATGGAGAAAGCATTTAAGTTCTGTTAGAGATTTGTTGAGGTCTGTGTACATCTAAAGAGGGTACATCAGTTTGGAAGATTGGGAAAATTAGTTTTGTTGATGAGTTCCTTGGCAAATAGACTTTTGATTGAATAAATGGGCTTAATTTTGGCAAGTGGCATGAAATAGAACACTATATAAAATAATTTGTATTTGTGAAGGCATCAAGATAGAAAATCACAATATATGATTTTTAAAATGCTAAGTTGCCTGATTAGTTTGAACTTCTGAGCATATGTACAAAAATGTGGAGTTAGAAAAGTGTGTTGTTATCTGTGGATCATACAACTAGGTGCCTTTCTCAAGACCTTTTCCCTTACTCTTCTTTCTGCAGGAAAACTCTTCAATCCTTTACATGCTTTAATTCACTTCTTCATCTCATACAGGTAGATAGGCATCTATCATGACCCCCTCAGAGACACTCTTTTTAACTACCCTTCACAAAATAAGGCTGTCTGTAACTAGTATAACCTCTTTCATTTTTAATAATAAATGAGTTGCTATTTTACATATTATAGTCTATTTCTTGTCTTTCCTGCCACCAAATTGTATACTTCCTGGAGGCAAAGTTGTTTTTTGCTTTGTAGACTGTATGTGTCTTCAAGACCAATGCCAAATGTAACAGTAGCTTACAAATATTTATCGAAAGTGTGACTTTCATATACTTACGACTTTGGGGTAGAGGAGAGTTTCTTAATTTCTCTAATAGAAAAAGCACAAGAATGAAATAAAAGATTGATAAATTTGGCAACACTGAAATTAAAAATTTTTTATTGAAAAGGCATCTCAAAGTAAAAGACCAGTCATAGTTCTCAAGAGACATATTTTGCTCACATAACTGAAAAGATATATAAAGAGCTCTCATAAAAATGAAAAGACAAAAAAGGCAAATTGGGAAAAATTAAACCAATTTATGAAGAGGCTATTTACAAAAGGAAACAGAAAAATCTATAAACATATATAACATTCAACTTCACTAGTAATCAGGGAATGCAATTTAAAACACTTTTATCATCATTAGATGGAAAAAGGACAGATAGATAGCAATAGCAAATGTTGACAAGGATGTGGAGAAATTCTAATGCTGTGGAAAGGAGTATAATTACTACACCTATCTATCCTTTATCCTTGGGAAACTCCAATATAATAGAACAAGGTAATGAGCAT
>CAUYRH010138580.1:0-13821 GCA_963574655.1 Perodicticus potto
CACTTGTGGTGCATATGTGAAGGGTCAGGAGAAATCTTCTAAATACGGATCAAAATTGTTTTCACATAGTAAATGAGAAAATATCATGAATGTTACATTAATCAGATGGATAAAAATATCTCCGATTGTATGGGAAGCCCGCACACTGTACTCCAAGCTTGAATCATTGTACACAGTTATGACTAAATAAAAAATAATTAAAAAAAAAAAAGAAAGAAAAGTAGTGTCAAGAAAAATCTCCCACTTCCATATCCAAAATACTTAGGAAGCCAAAATATTTAAGAGCCCATAAATACATTTTTAAGAACCCAAAATCTACAGAGGAAACTGCTGCTAATGATATCAAATCCCACAGATAAATAAAAAAAAAAAACTTTACAAATTGTCATCAAATACCAACAAAAAGTCTCCATATGCCCCCTCCCCGTCCTTGAACCTGACCTGTGCCACAGAGCCCTCACTCAACTATGTAGCTCCCTGAAACTTGCTGCCGCTGGTGGTATCTGGGGAGGTGTGTTCCTTCCAAAGGGAAATTGCAGCTCTCTTTTCTGACCAAAAAATAAAACAGAGTTCCCACGTCCAGAGATCTACATATCTATAGATCTTATTTGGTTCTAATTTGGTTCTATCATCTACTCCTTCCCGTAAAAATCTATTTTTGTTAATTATAAAATAAATAATTAAGATATATGTGAAGAAAAGTCACAGAGAAAGGAAACTTTAAAAATTCATTTGAGATCACATAAAATATTTTTATTTCATTTCTTAGAAGGGGAACTGTTGGGTCAAAGGATATGAGTAATGTAAGTCACTAAAACTATGTTACAAAGTTGAACTCCCATAAGTGTATGCAATTTTAGATGCTTAGTATTAGAATGTGTACTTCTTTAGCTTTTTATATAACAAATTATACTTTGTAGTATAGTGTCTACTTCTTTATTAAACCTAAGTAACTTATGGAATGTATTTGTGGTAGGCTGAATTATGCCTTCCCTTAAATGTTCACCTTCTAACTCCCAGAAAATGTTGAGTAGGTTACTTAACATTATAAAAAAAAAAATTAAGACTTTGTGGTGATTAAGTTAAGATAATGGGTAGAATGATGTGGATTATTCTGGTAGGTTCTTATAAGAGGGAGGCAAAGTGCCAAAAGCACAGAAGGCAACGTGATGTTGGAAGCTGAGGTGGAGAGGATCGGAAATAGTGAGCTACTGGCTTTCAAGATGGAGGAAAGAGACACGAGCCAAAGAATGGAAGCAATTCCATGAAGCTAAAAATGGCAAGGAAATAGATCCTTCCCTCCAGAAAGAAATGCAGCCTTGCTGAATCAGCAAGTTTACTCTAGTGAGATGGATTTCAAACTTTGCACCTTCAGAACTGCAAATGTAAATGTGCACTGTATTACACCATTCTGTTGGTGGCAATTTGTTATGACAGCAATATGTGGCTCAGTGTGTAGGGTGCTGGCCCCATATACCGAGGGTGGCAGGTTCAAACATGGCTCCGGCCAAACTGCAACAAAAAATAGCCGGGCGTTGTGGCGGGAGCCTGTAGCCCCAGCTACTTGGGAGGCTGAGGCAAGAGAATCGCCTGAGCCCAAGAACTGGAGGTTGCTGTGAGCTGTGATGCAACAGCACTCTACCAAAGGTGACAAAGTGAGACTCTGTCTCTAAAAAAATAAATAAATAAATAAATAAATAACATAATAACGTACACACAAAAAAATGCAAATACATACGATACGAGAAAAACACCACCATCGTACAGCATCAATATTCTGTTTGAAATTCTCATTAATCCCTTTCCACCCAGAAATGAACACTTATGTAGAATATTAAACTTAAGATAAAGAGACAAAATAGGTTAAATATGATTATGAGTAAGTACTATGCTTTCTATTCATTGTATCTAAACTTTAATAATAAAACAAAAACAAAGCAAAAAACCTAGGATGTATGTTATACCCATATGTGTGTGTATATATTTAAAACCCGTATGAACTATGAGGGAATTGATGTTCAGAATACTAATTTGTCCTAAACCATACAAATGATGATTGATGTGTTTCAAGTGTGTTTTCATTCAAGAAAATACAACAATCTCTCAGAAGTACTTTTCTAACTTTTAAAGAAGTGTTTATTTGATTTTAAAAGTTAATAGCATTGAGTAAAACCATTTTGGAATAAAACATAGTTGAAGTTTCAAAAGAATCTGCTGTAAGTTTTTCTAATCATAGCAGAACATTTACTTTATGTTTAAAAATAAAAATTAACAAAGTTTATTTCTATATGAAAAGGATTCTTAAAAATGAACTTATATTTTCATATAAACACCTCAGTAAAAAGAACTCGGATCCTCTAGTTACACATATGTGTATTCAGCATTGAAAAAATGAAAATCGTTCATGTTCTGGAAGTAGCAATATTATAATCTATTATTGCATTATTATAAATAGATTCCTACTTCGTAAGTGTTTAATCACTAATACAGCAGATTATTTGAAGAGCTACATTGCCAAATTTACTTTGTAATTGTAATTATCTTCTTTTTCGCCTTTCTAATTAAATTTGTTCTTATTAGTTTGACGCCTTAGCACTGGTAGAAAACTAAGTTTGTTGGCAAGAAATAATATTTTCTTCAGAAAATTTTTAATATGAGAGTGAAACACAAAGATAGAGTTCTATGAACATTATGACTCTGCAAAAAATATTGGAGGCATTTTAAAAGTTATGTTCATGTTATAAAAATAAATCTTGCAAGAGATCTATCACTATTTGCCATCTAACTATGTTGATGCTGTTGTATCTTTTTGCATTGTCATGTACCATGACACGTAGTTTAACGTGGAATTTGGTAAAAGGTAGATTTTATAAGGAAACTTTATATTTGGGCACTTAGTTATTACCAAATGTAAATAATTATTCATTATTATAATTAAATAGAACTTGTTATTTAAAAATTAAGATGTCAATGACTAAGAACATAAATTTAGTTAATTTTCTATTTCCTTCTAATTGTCTTCAGTTTTTTCTTCTGTTATGAGCTCTTGCTTCATGTCAAAATTCACAATATTCTGTATAGTGCCTGTGGCTCAAGGAGTAGGGCGCCGGCACCGTACACCGGAGGTGGTGGGTTCAAACCTGGCCTCCACCAAAAACTGCAAAAAAAAAAAAATTCTCAATATTCTATGGGATTAAGTTCAATGCTTACTTTATAATATTTCCTACCTACTATCACCCTGATGATCAGTATGCAATGAAGTGTCAGTCTTTTAATGTTTGTTTAGTGCTCATTCTCATACCTCCTTGATCCAAAGTTGTTTGAATTTTTCTATATGGGTTGCTGAAACCATTTAAGTAAGTAATTTTCTGAAGTCAAATATATACTTTCTTCTCAGTCCAATCAGTCTTCAAATTTATGTTAAAATTTGGGGATTTAAGCCCATTCTCCTAAATTCTTTTTTCTTCTTGGGGAATCATCATTTATACAGCCTGCTTTTCTCTTAATTCTATCAATGAACCAGCAAACCGTTTGTTACCCTAACTAGCTATCATAGAAGGATCACAGCGATGTGTGATATGATATATAACAGTTATAATTACTCATTCCCTATTCATTCCCAGCAGAAACGACCTTCTCCCATGTACCACATATTCCCAGCAACTAAGGCGTTAACAATAGACCATTTTTCAGTAAATCCTGGATTTTATTTGTTTTGTGGACAAGATCCTATCTTAGACATCATAGATATTCATGTCAAGGTGCTGTTAACATGAGGCTGCTTTTCTATCCCATCCCTCCTGAGGCTGCTTTTCTATCCCATCCCTCCTTTGTTTGTTTGTTTTTGGTATCCAATCTAACCTGTTGCTCCGCAGAAAAGATACATTTAAAAAAAACCCATTAAATATGAAATGTCTGATTCAAAATCAAAAGTTTAGTTTATTATATCTCAAACAAGAAGCAGTACAATTAATCAAAGTACTCACTGAAATCATGGACACAGTTTTGCCATCTTAACGGTAACTTATTTATGCCAGAAGCAAAGAAGCCCGTAGAGCAGTCCCCGTGGATTTTATGCTTTTTTTTTTCATTTCAGGCTAATAAAAGGGTGTAAGTGATTAGTTTGCATTGTTTGCATTTGTTAGGTAAAATCCAAGTCGTAGTAAAATTTCATGATGACCCACATATTCTCTGAAGCATCTGCTTACAGAAAATTGCTGCCAGATGGGGATCGGCTATCCACCCAAATAATAACTGCCTTCTAAATATATATGCGTTAGGCCCTACTCATTAATTCCAAGAATCCATTTCACTAAAGATGTACCAGGCTTCAACTAAAATCATCCTGTAAAATGCCCAAGTTCCTTACCCTCAAGTGGTAAGGAACATTTACTAGTCGTTTGCTTTGGACAACAGCTACCTGTATAGTCTTTCAGAAATGAGCAGATTGTATTATTTACTTAAAGAATGGATATTATACCCCTTCCATACATTTTGGAGAAGAAAGCCTTCAGGTAATAGGAAGTTATCTTTTCCATTTTTCTACTGCTACCATTTTCTGTTTCAAGGTCTTATTTTCTCCAGTGCCAAGAGCAACAAGGAAAAAAATTTCATTCTGTTCTCTTCTGACTTTTATGAGAAATTAATATACTTAAGCCAATTCTCTCAGATTTTAAATCTTTTTTCTTCCACATTCCATTCAGAAGCCATCCGTCGTAATTAACATCAACATTTTGCTACTTCATATAAAGTATGACTAGGCAGCCATGCTGGCATTCACTCCACAGCACACAGTTCCATCTCCTACTGTATCTGATTTAAAATGCGTTAGTCATCATTATTCATGCGATTGATCAATATGACTTATCTCTGCGCCAATCTAAGGATCACATAAAAAAAACTAATCATGACAGACTCACATAAGGCAAGTTGGACCTTTTCAGTATCTAAAGCCACAAATTTTCACATCCTCTTTAATTGTATTCTTCCTTTCAAACCCTCTCATCTCTATTTTTAAAACATCTCTGAAGCAGAGTCTGAACAATATGAACACCTCTTACTCTCTCTGTTACTATGCCAATTCAAGTCACTATAATTTTTATTGCAATAGTATCATTATTTATATCTGTACTATTCGCTGCCTAATTTTCCACTAACTATCCTAAACACAGCAGCCAAGGATGTATTTTACAAAGTCAGTTCATGTTAATTGTTTGATCAAATTTTCCAACTACCTCAAAGTCAAAAACCAATGTTCTTACTGTGGCTCTCTTTGTCTTCCATGACCTGGTGTCTTATTCCTTCCTTCCTTCATGCCATCTCCTATGACACATTGTTGCCACTGTGCTCCAGCCTGGATAATCTCTTTACACAGACCCTGTCCAATGTTACATCCAGAGCGGAGACAGGGGGAGGCTGGGTCTGGCTCCTGTTCGCACAGCCATTGAGCTTCATGGAGACAGCGCTGGGGCAAGTGAGAGCTAGATGGGCACTGGGCAACTCTGTGCCCCGCTGAGAAAAAATAACTAAACATGGGCAAAGAGGATTCCAAGAAATATCATCGTATGCATACTTTATGCAAGCTTGTTGGGAGGAGCACAAGAAGCAGGGGCTTGAGTCAACTTCTTAGAGTTTTCCAAGAAATTCATTGAGAGGTGGAAGATCTTGTCTGCTAAAGAGAAAGGAAAATTTGAAGATATGGCAAAGATGGACCGGGCCCATTACGAAAGAGCAATGAAAACCTGTAACCCTCCTAGAACAAAAAAGTTCAGGGATCCCACAGCACTCAAAAGGCACACTTCAGCCTTTTTTTTTTTTTTTTTTTGTTCTGTTCTTAATATCACCCCAGCATCCAAGGAGAACATCCCAGTCGATCCATCAGTGAAGTTGCAGAGAAACTGGGAGGGATGTGGAATAACACTGTGGGGTGACAAGCAGCCTCGTGGAAAGGTGGCCACAAAGCCGAAGGCAAAACATGAGAAGGGCATCACTGCATACCCAGCTAAAGGAAAGCCTGATGTGGCAAAGGGAAGTGATCAAGGCTGAAAAAGCAAGAAAAGGAAGGAAAAGGATGGAGATGAAGAGGAGGAAGAGGAGAAGGAAGATGATGATAAAGAAATTGGTTCTAGCATAATTTTTTTCTTATCTATTAAGCATTTAACTTCCCCTCCCCCTAGTACACAACTCACTCATTTTAACAAAGAAAAAATTGAAATGGATGGCTGTGTAGATCTGTTTGTAAACTGTACAGTGCCTTTTTGTTTTGTACAGTTAACACACTACCAAATGTGGCTTTTCGTAATTCTCTCCCGGTGGCTATTTTATAGCCACTGACCTTGCCTGGTATGGGATGAGAGTGGTAAATCGGCATGAAAATCTAAAGCAGCTTCCTGACACACAGCATGCATTAGTTATACGTGGAAATGAGTTATATATATATAGTTTTTTTCATCTTGAGTTGACTCTGATGCAGTTTATATGAAATAATTGCTTTGTTAACTGATGACCACTCTGTAATAGCATAAGAAAAAAAAAAAAGACAAGGAAAGTTGAAGCTGTCCAGTTGACATTCTGAATGTTTCTATGTGAATAGGATTTGTTTTTATTAGGACTGTTATACTGTTGTCTTTTTCATAGGGTTGAAATTTTTCTTCTTGGCGAGAAGCTAGTCTTCTGCTTTCTGCCTATTATGGATTGCGTGAATCATTACAGAGTTTATCCTTTCATATAGTTAGCTGATTAAAAGCTTTCGTCCACACACTCTGCATATCATGACGTGTGTTATAAAAGTTAAATTGAGACAGCTCCACATCGATAACTAAAAGTCCAAAGTTGATAAAAAATTTCACACAGCCCTCTTATAATTATGTGAAGAGTAAGCTATCTATTCACAGCCTGCGATTATTGGAATCAAACATTTTGAAAATCTGTCCCTGAAGGACTAATAGGAAAATATATACTAATACTTACATACATCTCAAGCTGTCACCCCTGGGTAAAGTGCTGTGGCATCACAGCTCACAGCAACCTCCAACTCCTGGGCTTAAGCGATTCTCTTCCCTCAGCCTCCCAAGCAGCTGGGACTACAGGTGCCCGCCACAATGCCCAGCTAATTTTTGGTTGTAGTTGTCATTGCTGTTGGGCAGGCTTGGGCTTGATTTGAACCTGCCATCTTTGGTGTACGTGCCTGGCACCTTAACCGCTTGAGCTACAGGCGCCGAGCCCATACATGTATTCTAGACTATCACTTTCAGGTAATGGAAGTTATTTTTGCAATTCTCACATTAAGGAAGACTGAGAATTTATACCCCAAAATGGGCACTTAAAATATAAGATTGCCATGTTACACTTTTTGGTTAATGTGAGTCACAGCAAAGATGAGGAAAGTGCTGACTGTAAATGTCTTTTCCATTTATTTAAATATGGACTGCTCAGGAAACATGAGATTATCCATTAAGAGTATCTTTAATTAATTGGGCCAGCCTTTAAAATGATACCACATTTAAAATAGGTTATATTTCCTGTCTAGTGGTTTGCTACTTTTTGAATAAAATCAATGTGAGGAGAGAAGACACTTAAACTTTCCATCACAATACAAATTATTCAATGTATTTGAATTTAATTTTTCCTTACAAAACCCAAACTCATCTATTTGAGTCGTGTTTATCTATTTTGCAAGTTAATAAACGATTTGGCAATGTTGTGGTTTTGGAAATTATTGTTCTCGTAAAGTGCCAATATTTTAAAATACTGTTTCTGTAATTTTACATGTTTTTTTGATGGAGTGCTGTTTTGTTATATAATTGTGACTTGGATTCTTTCCATGGGAATGTGTTTATGTAATTTCAGTAGGAAAATTGAACAGCTGAGTCCTGGCTGGATACTAATATATTAATGACTGCAGAGGTTTTAAATATTAGTGAAGTGTCTTTCATTTGAGAATTTAAGATTTTTTTTTGACATATCTATTTTAATCTTGTTTCTAGTAATGCCTCTTACCAATGCCTTTTTTTGGGGGGGGTATTAATATGTCTGCATGTGTTTTGAATTTTTTTTAATAATTTTATTAAATCATAATTGTGTACATTGGTGCAATCATGGAGCACAATGTGCTGATTTCATATACAATCTGAAATATTTTGGTCATACTGTTAAAGATAGCCTTCATGGCATTTTCTTGATCACTATATGAAGACATCCAATGCCTTTTAACGTGCTGTAACCCAATGTGCATAAGAGATGGGAAAATCTTTTCCTTCAAAAATATTCAGTTTATGCTTATACATAGGTTAATGGGCTGATAAAAACAGGTTTTGTCAAACAAACAAATAAAACAAAGAAATCCTCTCTAACACACAGGCACGCACAGATGCAAACTCAGCTCAGAGCCTTTGGGCAGGCTTTTCCCTCTCTTGAAATGGTCTTTTCTCAGACATGTAGGCCGTGCTCCTTTTCTCTCTGCTCGTGTCTCTCTTCACTTGTCTCTCTACTAGAACTTGCATCTGGACAAGTGTCCACTCTCTCGCCTGCAGTGCAGCTGCTCTGTTGTTACTAACAGCACTTACCATCATCTGACCATGCTGATCATCTGACCCAATCATTCATTGATTGCCTGGTCCACCTCATCAAAATGCAAAATCTCTGAAACCAGAGATTTTGTTTTGCCTCTAAAACTCCATTGCATATATTAGACACTACAAAACATATTAACAAATCAAATATTTGTTGAGTAAATGAATGAATGTTTTCATAAAGGCATGGATGAATGAATAAATAAATGAATTTTGGAAGTAGCTTCTGATAGTAATATTCTCAAACATTTTCCTACATAATTAACTGAAGGACAAATAATATAATCCTCACTATGTAAAGTGTATGTTTTCTTCCTGTTTTTTCCAAACATAAATAAACACAGAAAATAATTTCAAAATTCTATTTATATAATATTTAATGCTAATGTTTATGTTAGAAGATTGGCCTGTTAATGTAGAAGAATGAATATATATATAAATAAATATATATATATACACACACACAGAGAGACACAAAAGTGAGATTACTTAAGCTCTCTATTTTTCAAGATAAATTTTTCTCAAAAAATTCATTGTACTTTTTTTTTTGCCTGAAGTGCATATGGAAAAAAATACCTATAATATATGAATGTAGCAAAAGAGTTTTTTAAAAAATAAAGGAGATGATAAACCATTAAAAATGGATCAACAAATGTGCCAGTATTGAAATTCAAGCCTCCTGTATGTTAAATGTCAACAAGGAAAAGAAAAGGAAGACAGACTTTGAGAGGAGATATTTTTATACTTTATCTGATGCTGCAATAATGTCTTTAATACTTGGAAAAATCAAAACATCCTGTCTTATGGTAGCGGAAAGGATGAACTGTAGCTTACACAACACTGCTGTTAAAATGGAATTTAGCAAGAAGTGAAAAAGTATATAAATCTCAAAATAACATTAGCTAAAAGAAAGTTAAAAAAAGTATATGCATGTATGATACCACTTATGTAATTTAAAATCCAGAACAACAGCATATATTACATAAGTTTGCGTGGAAATCATACATAATAATTATCTTGAGAGAGGGAAAAATAAGAAAATCAGAATAAAGCGTGAAAAGCCTCTGTAATATTTTTAAAAGAACAAACTAGGGGAAACTCTAACAGTTTTTATCTTTCTTAATGATTATGTGGGTGTCTCTCTGCATCTTTGCTTCTTCCCCCCAAACTTTAAAACAATCTCAAACTTCACAGAAAAACACACTTCAAGTAAAATTATTTTACTTCCTAATCTATTTGAAAATAATAACCACATCAGTCAAACATTCTAGTATTTCTTCCAAACACATTCTTCAATCTGACCATCAAAATAAGAAAATCAACATTGATTTATGACTGCTATGGAATACTTAGCCTTCCTTAAAATCTTAACATGTTCCAACAGATTTTTTTTCTTTCAGAAAGATCCAGTTTAGAATTGGACATTGCATTTAGCTATCATTTTAATTTTCTTCAGTCTAGATTATTTCTTCATCTTTTCCTTTACTGGCATGATTCTGACACCTTTGATGATTATAGGTCAGCTGTTTTGCAGAGTGTGTGTTTTAATTTTAGTTAAAAACAAAATCTTCTCTCCGCTTAGACAACTTCTCCATAAAGCTAGAAAAGTATAGTTTTAGTTTTATTACTTAATAAGCATTAAATCCAAGTGTGATTTGAATCACAATCTGCTAAGAGATTGCAAAGACAGAAGGAAATCTCACCCTTTTATGAAGCAAGCAGAAACAACCCATTATACACGAGTTCTCCTGTAAACAATAACTTGTCCTCAAGTAAAAGGCCTTGACAGCACCATTTGTCATGCACAGCTTATCTGGAATTCACTTGCTAGGGGGTATAACCATCGGGCTTTACTAATTGGCTTTACCTAAAGGAAAGATGAACTTTTCATATATTTCTTCAAGAAGGTGGTTTTACTACTAGGAGTGAAGTGACCACTCACCAAAGTTACGCTGCTTCCCTCCCACGGAAAGTGAGAGATTGGTGCTATCTTCATTTATGATGACATTTAGAATAGATGGTTCCAGGTCTTTGAGAAAGACATTCCTGAGTCTATAAAACAGGCAAGAGGCTTATTGACTTTTTAAAGAGATTTACATATGTTTCAGAGACAAAAGGAAAAATTACAAGTTTTCCAAAGTAAGTGTTCTAAGAAAAGGAAAAAGGACCCTCTTTCCTTAGTTTCAGCAGAAAGGTTGTTTTTGTTTGGATATGTATTTACTTTCATAAGCGCCACTCAGTTCGGATGTGTTTAATGTTTCCTTATGATTTCACTCTGTTCTATTAGCAGGAATAACACTTTTTTTTTTTTTCAATTCATCCTATCTACCTGCTCCATTAATAGTGTTGTCAATTTTGATCATTTGATTAGGGAGGTGTGTGTGCCAGGGTTTTTTCTTTTGAAGTTACTTCTTCATTTCTTTTAAAATTAATAACAATTTTAAAGAGATGAGAAATTCCTCATCACACTTTCAATGTATTCACATATTTATTTAAGATGGTAGGGGCTTGTGTAGTTTTCTGTTTTTATTCAAGGGGGTATAATCTATTAATATAATTACTTTTTTTGGTTATCAGTTATTTCTGATATGACCAGTAGAAACCCCTTCAAGTTGGCTTATGTTTCCTTTTAATATCTCCCTATATTAATTATCTCCTTATATATCAACTTCCTTGATATTTCAAGATCATGCTGCACTTTCTTTGCTTCAATCCTGAAAAGAGCCCTTTCACCAAGGAAGTTTGGTTTTTATTACTGCAGAATTGTGCATAGAAACCAATATCTAAATACTTAACATACTTGGTGCCGTTTATCTCTGAATGGTCCCTCTAAATTCAGTAGACATTCTGACCAGGGGTGTATGTATGTGTGTGTGCACACAGCTATATATATTTTTATGTCTGCACATCTGTATTGCAGATAAGTTAACACTGTTATTTCCAGTTCAAATCCAGTAACATGAGGTAAATTTTGGTTTTCACTATTTCTGTATTTGTAATTTTTTTCTAAAGAGAGAAAACATCTTATACCTAATTATGCGATTGAGACTTCCTGTATTTAACAAATGCCCTTCACCACTTCCACTACCATCAACACTTGTTCCCATTCCTCTACTACGTAGACTCTCTGCTCAAGCTGGTATACTGCTGCCAACTCTCCTTCTGGACACCTTCGTACCTATATCAAGTTCAAGGCCATTTGTTAAGCTATCCTCTTCTAAGGGCCCTTCTCACTCATCTCATGCAGGTAGACTGTCTCCCGGAACTCCCTCCATGTGGAAAATTCTCTCATCCAATTCTGGTTCTTACTTTCCAAGGGAAGGGAAGTGAAATTAAAATAGGATATTTTTTTTTGAACATCATTGTTTCACATCTTTAATATTGTCTGAAAAGTTCTTCAACTATCTCCTCCATGTATTTTGAAATATACAAGTAGTAATTATAGTGGAATAGTTACTCTAAATCTAAATAGATAATTCCTATAGCATTATGTGTTACTCAGAACATATTTTCATTTCAAATAACAACATTTCTCACAAAGTCAGAACACAAGTCACAGTTTGAACAGAAACCTCAGTGTCAGCATTCAGTAAAATAGCATTACCTATTTGGTTGCTTTTAAATAAAAGTTACTTATTTAAGTAAACGGGAGTGAAATAATTTCTAACTTGGGTTAAAAGTGAAGAAATAATTTCTTATGTGGTACTTTGACCAAAATCAGCCAAGTGCAAGATTATTACCACATTAGGGTACAAATCAAACTGTACTAAAACAAAACCTTTGTTAGAGACTTGGATACAGATATAACTATAGTTGGGGAACTGGATGTCCTCTAGCTCAGGTGTGAAGAGAGACAAAAGCAGATCATGGATCAGGCCTCAATTTTAATTATTTCATTGATAACAATGCCTTATTTATTGAAGAATGCTTCTTCTACTGAAAATACACTTTAAATGTTATAATGCTAAACAGTGGGGGAGAAAATAGAGACCACTTATTAAAAATCTGTTCTTTATAAAGTTATTTATTGATTAGATACAGAATGACTCTTCATTTTCTGCTCTGATCTTTTCAAATATTAACCTGTCAATTTATCCTTGACAACTGAATCAGAAAGATACATGAACCTTCTGACTCCACAAATACAAATGTGCACATGTGTTCCATGCGCTGACCCACACTTCTGGTTTAAAATATAACTAAGTTCTCAGGGTCAACAGCACTAATTTAAAATTTTAAACATAAACCACCTTACTTCACTGCTCTCATTCTCATTGTCCTTTATTTTTATATTATCTCTGTCAACCATTAAAAAACAAAAATCTCCAATCTTGGAAACAACTTACATTGGAGGTCTGAGGTTAGTTTGTAACTTCCAAAATATTTTGTTAAAATGTAAAAACCCTAAAATTACAAAAAAAATTATAATTTTACAGCATATATCGAATTAATTTTTTTTAAAAAAATTCTGAATTGCTTTTATATATGTAATCGAGTGTTATTTTTCCAAATGAAACTCCTTTATAAGCTAAATGGGATATGTGGTATTGCCCCATTAAAAATCAATAGACATTTCATTTGTTTTTATGCTGGTACTTCAGCTATTTCAAAGTAGTCATTTGGTAGAATAACATAACCTCTTTCTGAGACGTCATCTTTCTCTTTCTGGAAGTGTACAACCTCCTTTAACTCTTCAAGCTGTCATTCTTGCCTTTGGCATGGTTGCTGAGCAGTCTTGAGCTTCTTGCTGAGTTTTTCAACTTGCTGTTCCAACTGAGGGATCCTTCTCCTCTGGTGCATTGTATCCTCCACAGTGTAGCTGTGGTCACAGAACACAGAGATTATCAGGGGTCTGAAGAAGAGGCATCAGCAAACCCAGAGCAGCATCAACCTGAGAAAGGGGAGGTGTCATAGGACACAGGGAAAGCTGTTCTTGTGGCTCCAGATCTTCCTTTTGTGGAAAGAAACAGGTTTATCCTTATCATAGTGATTTCTTGCAGCCATAGGTAGAATAGGACAGCATCATCCTCTAGGTTTTCAGTTGCTTCACTTCTGCGATCCCAGAAGGCAGGTGAAGCTCCTGTCAACGTCACCACACTCGGCTTTCACACCCTTACTGGCTCTGTAGCTTTGGTCAACAGTTCCAGTGATGATAGCCTAGGGTGCATCTCAGAAGGGTACAGGTGAAACTTACTGAATGCAGAATATAAAGGTCTTAACACAATAACTAAGAAAATGCCATGAAGGCTAT